>PVJI01003572.1:0-121108 GCA_004026765.1 Micronycteris hirsuta
TGGGGAGGCAGACGTCTTAGGTTCCAGGTTCTCCCGTTACATAATTCATCTCCCCTCCTATTCTAGACTGGAGGTCCCTCTACCAGAGATGACTCTATAGACACATAAAATCTGATTCAAATATTTTAGAAAATAACCCTGCATTAATGAGTAATTCACAACATACTAGACTTGAATAATCTTTAAAAGATTATGCAGTCCATTCATCCTCCTCCCCCACTTACCACAAGCAAATCTTTCAAGTGGCTTTTAATTGAGCTTTTAGTACAGTACACTACCTTCCCTTCTCAAACTAACTTAAAATCACCTGAATTCCACACTCACATCATACTCAACTAGCAGAGCTAGTTTTCTATTTTTCTCTCTTTATCTGCTTTGCTTCGTGCAGTGCTTATTTAACCTTGTCTTGATAAACAAGAAAATGGTCTGTGTTTGACAGACCCTAGCTGCAGCAACTGCAGCTGGCCTGTGTGCAAACCAGTTCTGGGCACTCTTTATCCTGGCAGGCAGCCCTAACCTAGAATCGTTTTGGGACTAATCAGCACTACACCTGTGTCAGAAAGGTTGCTGAAAGCAGGAACAGAGCAAGGCCGGGCAGCAGGGCTGTTCGGAGAGGCACTGGGACGCAGGCGGCAGCTGCGCACACACCGAGGCGCTGTGCTCGTGAGGCCCGCAAAGCCGGGCCCAGTTTCTCCTCTAGGCCTTGGCACTTCTCTGGGAAAGACTTGGAACGAGGACTGGGAAGAAAAGAAATGCACCAAATTTGATTCTGAGATGATGGGTGCTTGGTGACTAGCCAGAAAATGTTACTTACTTCAGATGGTAGCAAAATGGGAAAGAAATCAATGCATCCTTTGCCACCCTCTGTAGCTGAAAACTGTCTGGCTTTCCTTGGGGTATCTACTGAGTTAGACGGCATGATTTCCTACGGGATGAACCTGAGGTACAAGAAACGGGAGATACGCCTAGCAAGACCCAGAGTAGATATAAACAACTCTAACTTTGTCTAAAAACTGTTAGAGAATGAATTCTTTAACATCAAACAATCAAATATTGGAGGGATTTGTCTGTCAAACTCACCTGCTGGATTCAGTCTACATCTTTCAGTGTGACCCATTCATGCTGTATAGAACTTGAATGAGACTGAAGTGTACTCAATCTTTCAATCCTGTTAGCTAGATAAACATCGTTTAGTAACTTCTCAAGTACCCACCCCAAAGAAGGCCACTCGGCGTCCCTAAACCCTGCCAGATCTGTGGGGCTGGTCCAAAAGCCAAAAATGGGCAGTCCACTTTGATCACAGTAATTCTTGAATATATGGCTGCTTTTTGTGAATCTGCTCACATAATTCTCACTAAATAACTAGCAAGCCAGTAACTATGTAACAGATGTGCATGTAGAGATTGAGTTTTTGCAACAGCTTTATTAAGATATAGTTCATATACACTAACATTCCCCCTTTTAAAGTATACAACTCAGTGCTTTTTAATATATTCAGTGTGCAGCCATTACCTCTATCCAATTACAGAACATTTCATCCCCCAAAGGAAACCCTGTACTCACTAGTAGACAGAGTTTTTGATACAGCAGCCATCGCTGTTTGCTGGAGTGCTCTGGTACCTGCACAGGCATTTCTTGGCCTTTGTCAAGTGGAACAAGGAAAAAAAAAAAAAAAAAATTTAAGTGTTCAGACTATACCTACAAAGTCTCAAAAACTGTTTTTCAATCTTATCCATGAAGCACCTTGGGAACTTTCACTGGAAAAATAATTTATTTGCAGAAGAGTGAATAAACACTACTCAACTTCTGGGTTTCAAAACATATTTGACCTCATCCGCTACACATCTGCTCATCCGCTGACCTCAGAGGCAAACACATTTGGCCTGTGACTACCTCTCCAGTTCTACATCCTCCTTCTCCTCTTCTCTCCCTTGTTGGCTACAGTAAGTTACTTGCTGTCATATTTTTACCCTTTTCTGCCTTTACCAGTGTTTTCTCAGAGTTTAAGACATCCTCCCCTCAATCCTTGACAATTTAACAAACATCCGCTCCGACTTCAGTATTAACATTGTTTGTGAAACTTTCCCTATTTCCCACCAGAGAAAAGAAAGCTAGACGCACTCTTCCCGACGCCCTCTCACAGCACCTACCACATTGTGCAGCGGAGTCCGTTTCCGTGTGGATTTGGCTCCAAAGTGACCGTGTCAGGCTAAAACCAGCCAAATTCCCTTCGGAAATGTCTTAAGAAAGCAAGGCATCTTGGGAACCGAAATTTGTTGTACTCTGCAGTCCTAAATGCATCTTCCTCTGGGAATTGGGCAGATCTCCGCCTCACAGATGAGGAAAATGTCAATGAAGTTATGGCTGTATGAAATTTTAATGAGTACGGTGGGTAACATTTTTCTTAGTGTGTCCATCCCATCGTCATCAGGACTCCTTTTCCACATCTGGTTTCAAAAGGGGGGGGGGACTATTTCAAAGGAGGTTATTTTTCTCTTAAATCCTCTTGCTTCCATTTTGTCTCATTCTCATCATTGAGATGAATGCTGGGATGATCTATTCTTCTAGACAGAGTATTTCTTTGTCCTTACAGATATCTCCTCTGTCCCTTATCCCTCCACCACTTTTTAGGTCAAGGGAGATGGTAGTTAATTCTTGAGACTGTTAATAGGTGTGTAAGGGAGAGTATAACAAAAATTTTTAAAGCCTCTTTAAGTCTCTAATAACTTACTATACCTGTCCAGTTCTTACTTGATCCCAATAAAGCACCAGTGACAAAAATATCCAAATGCCTTCCCATTTTTAGGGAGAAGGGAGCAGGGGCTGCATGCAGCCTGTAATACCCAGTTTGTGAGGGTGACCTCAGCCCTTAGGACAACTTGTGTGTCAGTCACTCTGCACGTGCGGAAAAGGACCGGCGAGGCTGGTGAATGGCCACAGTCTCTACTCCCAGGGAAAGGGCTGTTCTCAGGTCTGCAATGGGTCTGTGAAAGTCCCAAGACTTGGGGTTTGGGGACCAATTTGGACGATTCCCTGAGGATGCTTATCATCTCTAGAAGAAGAGGGAAGGTAAGCTACAAGTGATCTGCTGCAATTCTGGAGAACTTAGAAAGCTGCAGGAGGCAAGAAGGAGGTTGCTTAGGCCATCCTGCTGCTGACCAGACACAGGCGATTCCGTGGGAATGCAGTGGCCCTAGAGCGCCATTCCACCAAAGGTGCGTTGCTTCTGAGATAATGCTTGGACATCTTATTAGTCTGCTTTGCAATAACCGTATGGCTCTTCATTCCCATGAAGTAAACTCTTCCTTTAAAAAGTATGAAGAGTTGTGCAAACTGTGAATGTACTAAATGCCACTAAATTGCATACTTTAAAATGGTCTATGGTTAACTTTGTTACGTGAATTTTTGCCTCATTTTAAAAAAACAAATAAATAAAAAAAAAATACTGCAGGGTTACTGAGGCCATCAGAGTTTCCTTCCCTGTGTGCACCTGACTCGCATGGTCCTACAGTGCTGCCCAGGAACGGGTCTGGAACCCTCAGACTGCTGAGATGGGCTGCGAGAAGAGAGCGTAGCGTCAGTCTGCTCGGCTCCTGGGGCGTGATGAAGCTCATCTTGTTCATTGCTAACGTGGCATCTCAACGTTCTTTCTAGCATATTAAAAGAAATGAATCCTAATTAACATCTGTAGTAACTCAGTAAGCCTCCTTGCTGTCTTTTAAGTGAAAACTACTGAGACTTTTTTAATCTCCAATTTTGTATCGTTTCTTGGAAACACTGGTGGCAGAATGTATGCGGGAAGAAATAAACAAATGCATGGAATAAAAAACAGAGTTGGAAAGATGGTTAGCAATAAACACAGGACTAACTTTTAAATTACGTATTTTTAATGAAATTATCTTTTATTAGAAAATTCTAAGCATTTATTCCCCTGTGGTAAAATGTTACAAAAAGAAATGGCCACGAAAGTTTCTCCCCTTCCCTAGGTGTGCATGCTGCCTCTCCACCAAGAGGCGGCGTCTGTTTTCCTGCCTTCAATCTGAGCTGGTCCGGCCTACTGCGCTGTAACCAGCAGTGTGTGACAGAAGTGTCATTGTGCCAGTTCTAGGCCTCATCCGTAAGAGTCTAGGCAGCTCCTGTTTTTTTTTCTTAAAATACAGCCACCATTTAAAGAAGCTTGTGCTAAACTACTGAATAACAATGAGAAGGCATGAAGAAGCAGAAGAGCCCAGCCTGCCCCTAGTCATGACACCTGCCCAAGTCAAGTGAGAGAAGCCATCTTGGACACCGGGCCACATTAGTGACCCCCCCACCCCCGCCAGCGAACACAATAGGAAGCAAAGTAATTGCCTGGCTGGCCCAGAGAGCTACAAGAAGTAATAAACCACTGGTGATTTAAGCCACTATGGAGCAGTTTGTTACACAGCAACGGTAACTGATAAATCCCACACCCCCCCCCAACTGATGTTCTTCTAGTATCCTAGATTTAAAATTGGAATTAAATTTCAGCTAATAATAAACTGACTAATCACTTTGATTCCCCCAAGATCTTGAAACCTCAAATTAATTTATTTTCAAAACCAAAAGTCCTTATCTGACAAAGTTTGTACCCAGAATAAAGAATTCCTATAAATCAGCCCTGGCTGGCATAGCTCAGTGGATTGAGTGCCGGCCTGCAAACCGAAGAGCTGCTGGTTCGCTACTCAGTCAGGGTACATGCCTGGGTTGCAGGCCAGGTCCCCAGTGGCGGGGATACATGAGAGGGAACCACACATTGATGTTTCTCTCCCTCTCTTTCTCCTCTCCTCCCCTCTCTCTAAAACTAAATAAATAAAAATGTAAAAAAAAAAGAATTCCTATAAATCAATAACAAGAAAGACAACCCATTTTTTTTATTGATTTTGAGAGAGCGAGAGACACCGATTTGTTGTTCTACTCATTTATGCATCTGTTAGTTCACCTTTGTATGTGCCCTGACTGGAGATCAAACCTGCAACCTTGGTGCATCAGGACAATGCTCTAACCAACTGGGCTACTAGACCATGGCAAACAACCCATTTTTTAATGATCAAAATATCTGAACAAGAGAATAAAGAAGATATATACAGATAGCCAATAAGCAAATGAAAAGTTACTCAACCTCATGAGTCATAATACAAACAAAAACCACATGAGACACCACTTCACACCCACTAGATCAATCAAAATTAAAAAGACGTACAATATCCCCCTGGCCAGGTTCTCAGCTGGTTAGAGCATCATCCCACACACCGAAAGGTTGTAGGTTTGATCCCCAGGCAGGGCATATACCTAGGTTGCGGGTTCAATCCCCAGTTGGGGCATGTACAGGAGGCAAATGATTGATGTTTTTCTCTCACATCAACGTTTCTCTTTCTCGCTAAAAAAAATCAGTAAACATATTCTAGGATAAGAATTAAAAAGAAAAAGAAAGCTTACAATTCCCATAACACGTGTTGGTGAGCTTACAGACCAACTAAACTCTTGTACTTTGCTGGTAGGAGTATAAAATGGTAAAATCAATTTAGACAACTGTCAGGCAGTTTCTTATAAATTAAACATATATCTAACTCACAACACCTACAATTCTCCTTAGAAAGTATACAGTCACAAAATGATCTGTACAAGAATGGCAGCTTTACACGATAGCAAAAAAACTGGAAACTCAAATAATATCCACCAAAAAGCAAAAGAATATACAAATTGTAGTACATTTACTTAATGGAATAGAACTGAGAAATAAAAAGCAATAAACTACTGATGCACACAACTATATGGATGAACCTTAGTAATATTTTGTTGAGTAAAAGAGCCAAACAAAAGATTCCATATGAAGTTCAAGAACTAATCTATGGTTCTGTCACCATCTCCCAGTAATTTTTCAAAATGACAAACAGAGGGAAATAGGAGAGGTACCCTTGCTCTCTAGGCCTTTTAGAAACATGGGGTTGTTCCTTTGGCCACATACGTGTGAATCTATAAAAAAGGTGATATTGTAGACATCCAGGGAATGGGTAGTGTTGAAAAAGAATATCCCACAAATGAAGTTTCGGCCAAAATAGAGGCACAGGTAAGACACACTTTGCCTCCTCGCACAAACAAAAGAAGGAAAACAAGAAATTTAAAAACAAAAATTAACCAGGCAGAACTGCCAGAAAATCAAGCTGCATGGAAGTCCAATAACCAAAGAGTTAAAGAAGAAATATTCATTCAGACTGGTAGGAGGAGCAGAAACAGGTAGCAGGGCAGAGACAGGTAGCCAGGGTAGAGAGGACACATGGCAAGGCAGCAGCTGGTGGACTAGGCAGTCCCACATTTGCATGGGATAAGCCGGGAGGAACAACTGGGGAGTGAGACAGACTGCACAACCCAGGGCTCCAGTGCGGGAAATTAAAGCCTCAAAAAACCCCTGGCTGTAAAAACCTGTGGGGGTTGCAGCAGCAGGAGAAACTCCCAGCCTCCCAGGAGAGTCTGCTGGAGAGACCCACAGGGTCCTAGAATATACACAAACCCACCCAGCGGGGAATTGGCACCAGCAGGGCCTAATTTGCTTGTGGGTAGCAGGGGAAGTGAGTGAAAGGCAGAAGAGAGCTGAGCAGGTGGCATTGTTCCCTCTCTGACCCCTCCCCTACATATAGCATCACAATACAGCTGCCCTGCTCTGGTGAATATCTAAGGCTCTACCTCTTACAATGTAACAGGTGCGCCCAAATGAAAGAACACATCAAAGCTCCAAAAACAAAACTAAGCAATGAAGAGACAGCCAACCTATCAGATACAGAGTTCAAAATACTGGTAATCAGGATGCTCACAGAAATGGTTGAGTATGGTCACAAAATGGAGGAAAAACCAAAGGCTATGAAAAGTGAAATAAAGAAAAATATACAGGGAACGAACAGTAAATGGAAGGAAACCAGGACACAAATCAATGATTTGGAGCAGAAGGAAGAAATAAGCATTCAACCAGAACAGAATGAAGAAACAAGAATTCAAAAAAATGAGGCTTAGGAAGCCCTGGGACAATTTTAAGCACTCTAACATCTGAATCATAGGGGTGCCAGAAGGAGAGGAAGAGCAAGAAATTGAAAACTTATCTGAACAAATAACGAAGGAGAACTCCCCTAATCTGGCAAAGGAAATAAGACTTCCAGGAAGTCCAGGAAGCTGAGAGAGTCCCAAAGAAGTTGGACCCAAGGAAACACATACCAAGGCACATCATAATTACATTACCCAAGATTAAAGGTAAGGAGAGACTCTTAAAAGCAGCAAGAGAAATGGACAATTACCTACAAAGGATTTCCCATAAGACTGTCAGCTGATTTCTCAAAAGAAACCTTGCAGGCAAAAGATATTCAAAGGCATGAAAGGCAAGGACGGACCTGCATCCAAGATTACTCTGTCCAGCAAAGCTATCATTTAGAATGGAAGGGCAGATAAAGTGCTTCCCAGATAAGGTCAAGTTAAAGGAGTTCATCATCATCAAGCCCTTATTATATGAAATGTTAAAAGGACTTATCTAAGAAAAAAGAAGATGATCAAATATGAACAGTAAAATGACAACTCGCAACTACCAAAACTGAACCTAAAAAACAAAAACAAACTAAGCAAACAAAAGAAAAGGAACAGAATCACAGAAATGGAGATCACATGGAAGGTTACCAGCAGGGAGGTTGTGTGGGGAGAAAGTAGGAAAAGGTACAGAGAATAAGAAGCATAAATGGTAGGCACAAAATCAGGGGAGGTTAAGAATAGTATAGGAAATGGAGAAGCCAAAGAACTTATATGTATGACCCACAGACATGAACTAAGGGGTTCGGGGATGCTGGGGAAAGGAGGGGTGTAGGGCGGAGGGGAAAAAAGGGGAGAAAAAAATTGGGACAACTGTAATAGCATAATCAGTAAAATACATGTTAAAAAAGAAAAGAAAGAATATCTCACAAATGTTATCATGGCAAAACGGGAAGAAATCCACCTGAAGAAAGCAGAGGAGGTACATGAGCAACTAAGCTTTTTGGAAGTTAGAAAAGAGATAAATTATTTTTATAGCTATATATCATAGGTTTAGGACAAATAAATAGAACATCATTAATTAAACGCTGCTGACATAATAAATTGATAAGGTAGTTTAATAACCTTGGTGTTAGGGACCGATCTGCCTGGCAATTGTAGCTCAGCCTTATGGGAAAGCCCGTATGCGCGTGGGGCATGCAGGATGCCAAACCCACGGATCGGTTCTCTCATGGGAAATCAGGCCTGCATTATACCTATGCTGCTTTGTGACTTGCTCTTGGCTAAAACTCTCTCACCCTGGATTGAGGCAGCAGATGCTTGCTGCACATCTTTGAAGTGGCTTCCTGAAGTCTGTGCTAATTCTCCCAAGGACTGAAGTGTAGCCAGACCAATTACTCTTATCATTCCCTTGCATTTGCAACATTCTTTCCTTGTTAATCTGTAAGAAGTAATCTGTAACATCCTTTCTGTTGATATGTGTAAAAAGTAATTACCTAAAGCAAACCTAAGTATAATGAATGAAAACCTTCTTTGATGTAGGCTATGAGAAAGCCAAAAAAAGCCTGCCGAGGCAAGGGTTGGGGCACTCTCTTCCCCTTGAGAGAGTGGCCATGCATTCCCCTTCTTTCTCTGCAGGATTTACATAGTCCCTGTGCATTTATTTACAAATCAGCCACAGTATACGGATTCTGCAGGACAGGATCCGCCACACCTTGGTATTTTAACCAAAATACTTTTTGGTTTATGAACTTTTTGTAAAACAAAAAATAATTCCTTAAATGGGTTCTTGGCTTTTTAAGGACTCAAGAGATTTTCCACCCTTTAACAAATATTTATTGAACAGCTTATATGAATAAGATACCTGCTAAGTGCTATGGAAGATATGAGGCAGTGAAGACCCAAAAAAACGTTTCTACAGTACTACCTCATGGTTATATCTCACAGAACTCATTCATTATAATATGTATTCATACATATCATATGCAGGAGTATAATGACAGTTTCACTCAGCAAATTCAACAAACATTACTGTGCTATCAGTAATCTGATGCCAGATTAACTCACACAACCATCTGTACAACTAGTGAATGAAGCAGACAATTAGAACTTTTCAAAATCGTTATGATTTATCAAACTCCAATCTGTCAAAATTTCTGCACTACAAGAATACTATTAAAAATCTTTTTTTACTGTAACAAGATAAAATACGTTTTCCACCAAACTTAAAAGCTGTATGGTGAATTAAGAAATTTTTATTTCTCTTTAAGGCCACAAAATCTATGTAACTTAAATGACAAATGGCTGATAAAGAATACGGAAGGCTGAAAGAAGAGGTAAGTATTCACAGGACCTGGATTACGATGGATTTTAGAGTTTGTCTAGATAGACTGATCTCACATCGCATACAAAATTTTACACGTTTACATCCCTAAAATAAGTCATTAAGCTTTTGTTACAGTGACTCATGAAATTACACACTGTATTTTTTAAATGGTCTTAATAATTAAAAAAAAAATTTTTAAGATGCAATCTACTTTCCTGTAACATACTGTCTAGTCCCAGTTCAACTCCCTAGAACTACACATTCTCTTCTATGAGGTCCACATTCTCTTCTATGTGACCAGGCCTCAATTTTTCAAAATTGGCTGATGTATTCAGTAATTTCTTCTAAGGATGCATACTCTACTCATTTTAACATTTCTCAAGAAATAGGAAAGAACCTTCACCATCCTATTCCATATTCCCTGGATTCAGTCATTTTAAAAATACAACAATCACCTGCTGTCTGTATGACAGGCATTAATATTCTTTATTACAGGCACTAGAGAGGCAGCAGTGAATAAAAGACAGAGAGTTCTGTAAAACATGGTCTCTGTCTCACAGAATTAACACATAGGGGATGTTCTACAGTTAATCATTGTGTATCTTAAAATCTATCACCCCAGTTCAACACAATATGAATGTAGTGGAATTATTCTGAACACTGCACACAACTAAAGCAACCTAGCAGTCACACGGATCTATTTTTTGGACAGCCTGGTCATATTATTGAGTTACACTGAACTTTCAGTCAATTCATTTTTTATAGGGAATGCGTAATTATATGCCAAGTATACACTAGGAACTATGCATAATAACAACAAGGGAGTATAGTGTTGACCTCAAAGAGTATAAAACCCCAAAAGGAAGACTACCAAGTAGAAAATTACATAGCAGTGAGGTAACTGTCAGGAAAGAGGCATCTACACAGTGCTCGGAGAACACCGTGGAAGAGTACTTAACTTGGAATATACAGCAGAAGCTGTCCTAACCAATCTCTGTAACTACTGACGTGAAATGAACTAATCCTTCCTGTTTCCCCTGTAAAACACAAAGGCTGGTGTCTGCTGTCGGGCGGAAATGCGCACGGCCAGTAGCACTTCTGCTTCCACTACCTGAATTTGCTTGCCACAGACCTATTTCCAACCTGTTTATGCACTTGCTCATGATGCTGAATTCATACTTTAATTTATTAAGAAAACCCATGAAATACGATTATGAAAAGAACTATAATTTCTATGAAAATGAAGCTGAATATGGATTGGGTTGGCTAAAAAAGTCCATTACGCTTTTCCCATAAAAGGCACATTTTTCATTTTCACCAATAACTTAATTGATTTGGATATTCTGAGTATGTCGGCTATCTCTCACTATTGGCTTCTAGTGGGTAGAGGCCAGAGGTGCTGATGAACATCTTCCAATGGATAACACAGCCCCACAGCAAAGAGTTATTTGGTCAAAATATCAGTAGTACCAAGAAACTTCACAAACCACTTTTGACACGTTTGATCGGTCACAGCACCCTCTCCATACACTGCACAAATCCTTTTTTGTATTTCACTTCCATTTTTACCTTTCTTGAAATAATAAAACATAATATGCCAAAAATGTTGCACAGTTTCTTCCATCTTCAATATTAAAATGGCTACACAAAAATTCACCAATTTTGCTAAGTATTTTTTTAACGCATGCTGATAGGACAGCTGTCACAATACAACTTAACAAAATTGTTTTGAATGAAGTTAAAGACAACTAAGCACTACTAGAGTCATTGTACGAAAAAAAAATCTAATGGGCTTTTTTTTTAAAGATTTTATTTATTTTTAGAGATAAGGGAAGGGAGGGAGAAAGACAGGGAGAGAAACATCAGCGTGTGGTTGCCTCTCATGTGTCCCCCACTGGGGACGTGGTCTGCAACCCAGGCATGTGCCCTGACTGGGAATCAAACCGGTGACCCTTTGCTTCACAGACCTGTGCTCAATCCACTGAGCCACACCAGCCTGGGCTCTATCAGGCTTTTTGGCCAACACAATATATAGGCATGTTGCTAAAACAAACAAACAAACAAACAAACACAAATAAATAAATTGGCTGTCCAATTAGATATTGAAAGAGTAAAAATCAGGGTAGAAAGTCATACAAATCTCAAAGGATTTTACAGTCAGATATCTTTGATATGGCTTTAAATTCTAACTCCACTGTAAAGAAATGGAAACTAAATATCATAGATGATTCATTACCTGTGGGGTTTACATAAGAAACATCACAAAAAAATTATAGTTAGCAGATCCCTATTCAAAGAAAAAGTCTTGGTGGTAAAACAAAAGATTTATGAAACAAAGTATTTATGTATGTTTTCAGAGAAAATGTTTATAATATGCATGCAACTTTTCTTCATAGTTTATCAGACTTTTTGATTAACTGGTACCAACTACAATGGAAAAAAAGAATTTTACCTACAACCGTCCTAAAAAGAGAAACAAGGATGCCAAGAAGGATTTCAGGCTGCTGCTGTGTTAAGGGTGATTGAGGATTAAAGTTTAAGCCTGAAAAGGTGAAAACTGAAAGGGGTCTGACCCAAGCCAGTCAAATCGGCAACAGCATGAACAAAGCAGGTCTGATCTGTTTACCGAACCTAAAACTCTGGGATAAAGACAGCCTCTAACAAGACTTTTCACTGGTGCAGAATCATCCCCACTAATGAACAAGCTCCATGAAAAGCAAGGAGCTGGTCTGTTTTTGCTCACTGGTTCCTTCCTCTCACTAATGGGGCCTGGAAGGCCTGGAATGAAGTAAGCCCTCAGCAATTCTTACGTAAGGCTGAATGATTCTATCAAATGAGCTAACCACAACACTCCCTGACATTTCACAAAAGAAGGAATATCCTTGAAATTTGAGCAATGTAAGCTTTAGATAAGCAGAGGACAGTGTGAGCTGACCCATCAAAAAATAAACGTAAGAGACCCAAACAGTTTTCCAGCGTCCTCTCTCACTCCCTTCCTTTAGGGACCCTACTCTCTAGTTTCACCTTCTCACCATTTCTCAGGCCTCTGTGCCTGTTCTCTCAGGATGAAGTGCTCCCTGCCCTTTCCCTTTCTTCATCTATTAAAATTCTACGCCTCTAAAGAAGATATATAAATGGCTAATGAGCACATGAAAAGGTGCTTAACATCATTAGTCATCAGGGAGACGCAAATCAAAACCACAATGAGATGCCACCTCACACTCACTAGCATTAGGCTAAACTGAAAGGAAAACCCCAGTAACTCAGCACGCTGACTAGTACGTGAAGAAACCGGAACCTGCGTGCACAGCTGGTGAGGATGTCAACTGGTATAGCTGCCCTGGAAAACAGCCAGACAACCCCTCAACCCAAGAGCACTAAAAACATGTCCAGACAAACACTTGTACATGAATATTCACAGCAGCATTATTCCTAATAGCCAAAAACTGGAAACATCCATATGTCCATCAACTAATGAATGGAAAAAACAAAATGTAGTATTTTCATACAATGGAATTATATTTGTCAATAAAATGGAATAAAGAACGGTATGTACTACAACACGCATGATCTTTAAAAATATGCTAAGTGAAAGAAGTCAGACAGTTATTGCATGATTCCATTTCTTTTTGTCTCACCTGAGGAATATTCATTGATCCTTGTAAGAGAAGAAGGGAAGGAAAGACAAAGAGAAAACACTGATGTGAGAAAGAAACATTGATCGGCTGCTCCCCACAAGCCACGCACCCCGACCGCGGATCAAACCCACAATCTCGGTATATGCCCTGACCAGGAATTGAACCCACCACCTCTTGGTATATGGAGATGTTCCAATCAACTGAGCCACCCGGCCAGGGCTGTATGATTCCATTATACGAAATGTCCCGGAGGCAGATCTATAGTGATCGAAAGAATTGTAGTTGCCAGGTACTGAGGGGAGGAGAGAATAGGGAGTCAACACAGGTGTAAGGTTTCTTTTGAGGGATGATGAAAGTGTTCTAAAGCTGATTGTGGTGGCTTCAAAACTGTGAACGTACACTCTGAAAATATACTAAAAGCCACTGAAGTTGTTCACTTTAAATGGTATATTTGGTATATGTACTGTATCTCAAGCTGTTTTTATTTTATTTATTTTTAGAGAAATGGGATCGGAGAGAGAAAGAGGGAGAAAAATATCAACTGGTTGCCTCTCACATACCCCCAAACTGGGGACCTGGTCTGCAACCCAGGCATGTGCCCTGACTGGGAATTGAACCAGCTACCTTTTGGTTTGCAGGCCATTACTCAATCCACTGAGCCACACCAGCCAGAGCATCAATTAAGCTGTTTTTAAAAAGTTCCTCACATACTTTAAGGGCAAGTTCAAATGTGATCCTCCCCCATTTCTTACCTCCTCCAGTAAAAATGAATAATCTCTATGCTGTCAAACCAGCTGCTACCATATTCTGTTAGTTACATATTATCTGTATTAGAACCCACTCCACTAAAGGGTAAAAAACCTCTTTTTCTTATTTGTATCCACACTGCCATTACCTAACAGTGCATTACTCACAGTAGGTACTCAATATATCTGTACTGTAACACAAAATTAGTTACCCTCAAAGACTGACGTAAGCAGATAACACGAATGAAATCAAATTCATTTTGTAAAATTTACCTGTGAAAAAAGATACAAATAGTTCAGGGTTATTCTAGGATTCACCTCTTCAAAGATAACATGAAGAGGGTCAGGAAGTTCTGATGGCAGAAGAGAATGGACTAGACACACTCTGCATCTAACCCAGAAAATATGTCAAATCCTATAACCATCTTGTCTAAAGTTCAACCATGTGTAACCGTGCAGAAACTTCATTTCTCTAATGTGACCTTTTCTCCTTTCTTTCCTTCTGATTCAATCTGGCCTCATCCAGCACCCTGACTCAGCTGCCCCCTTCTCCCTTGTGTGACCTCTCTCTCAATCATCAAGACCTCAGGACAATAGGTTCTGGCTGGCATCAAATAACCTCAGAAAACAAAGCCTCTGGTCTACTGACCACAGAGAAGGAGTTTTGGTTAAACTAGACCTAACATCTAGGCCTCCGCTGTGTTTGAGCGCCAGGCCCAGAAAAGCAGGGAAGCCGGACAAAGCAATGCCATGGGCTGTCATCAGGGCCAGCCGCACTGATTAACTACCTCCTCCCCTAGCACTGACCAATCAGCAGAAACCACAACCATGACCATGACCCTCACTCCCTTGATCATGTTAATGATTTTTCCTCCATATGACCCATCCCTTGAAAGCCATCAGGGAGCCAGGTCTTCGAGCATTAGCTCACCTGTGACTCCGGGCATGGGCCGCTTCCTAAAAATAAACCCTTACCTTCTCTGCTGCAAGACCCTGTTCACGTCTTACTGGGCTTTGCTGCATGCAGGCAAATAGACCCTTTTGGTCAAGTAACACATGCCCTGTGGCTACATAATACTTACGCTATAGAGTTTGACGATCTTTCTTTCCCTTAGAAATAGTCTTGCTTAAACAATGTACGAGTTACAAGTGTTTTACACAAGCTAGTGTTCCTAGGAAACATTCCGTCTTTTCATAATCAGGCTCCACAGACTACAGGATACTAAAGAGACATGATCAAAGGCAACATGGTATCCTGGAGAGGCTAGTGACACAGAAAAAGGACAGTGGTGAGATCATCATCAAAATCCAAATACAGTGTATAGTTCAGTTAGCAGTATCACTTCGATGTTAATTTCTTAGTTTTGATCAAGGTTCCGTGGGTATGTGGAACGCTAACGCCTGGACAGCTGGGTGAAGGGTATACGAGAACTCTGTACTGTCTTTGGAATTCTTCTGCAAATCTAAAGTTATTTCTAACTAAAGTGCTGTTTTCTTTTTTAAGCAGAGACTCTAATGTTGCAAAATGTTATCAACAGGTAAATCTAGCAGAAAGGGTTTACAGGGTTTTGGGGTTTTTTTTTAAGATTTTATTTATTTATTTTTAGAGAGAGGGGAAGGGAGGGAGACAGAGATGGGGAGAAAAATCAATGTGTGGTTGCCTCTCACACGCCCTCTAACTGCAGACCTGGCCCACACCCAGGCATGTGCCCTGACTGGGAATCGAACATGCAACCCTTTAGTTCGCAGTCCAGCACTCGGTGCACTGAGCCACACCAGCCAGGGTGGTTTACAGGTGTTTATTAACTACTCCTTTAACTTTTCCATGGATTTGATGTTTTTGAAAATAAGAATTCACAGGAGAAAAAAAAATTTTTTAAGTATATACTAAGGGAGTGGGGCAGGGCAAAGGCAGAAGCAGAAGACGGTGGAAGCTGTAATCTAGGCAAGAGACGACAGTGACTCTGACCGGGGTGGGTATAGGAGCTTGGGGCCAGGAACTGAAAAATATCAAGTGCCCAGCAAGCCAAGTTAAGACCATGTGGCTAGAAGGAACACAAAAGCGTCACTACTCCTCCACTCCCTACTAAAAAACACAGAGGTCACTGATTTTATCTCCCTTCTAACTGCTTGCTTAAACTACTGACCAGCATGTGCTGTTGATCAAGGCTTGACCACCGCAGGACCTTGCTTGGGAGGCAGTAATGAGCAGTCCGCCATCTTGCCCCCACAGTGTAGGTGGGGACATGGTTACCAGGCAAGGCAGCTGGGGAAGCAAGTTAACAAACCCTGAAATGGAAAATTCTGCAAGCCTACCTTTTTCAAAAAGCTTGCCCCTGCAAGCCAGCCCACTTTGTCCCCAGCTTATAAAAGCAGCCAAGCTCCAAACCAGTACAGAGAACCTTCTTTCCTCTGCGCTGCCTCCCTGTGCTTGAGCATAAGCTTAATAAAATCTGTCTGGAGATTTCTCTGGGGTTTCCTCTGGATTTCTATCTTGGGGAACCCAAGAACCCCAATGCTGGTAACAGACGCAGTGGAATTATGAAATGTAGTTGGATTCTGGATATATTTCAAAGGTTGAGGCAACAATTATTAATAGACTAAATGTGGAATCTGACGGAAAGAAGGAACCAGGAATAACACCAAGGCTTTTGAGAGATGGACAATCAGCTAAAAGGGGGAAGATTAGTTCTGGGGAGAAATAATAGGAATCCAGTTTTAAACATATTGATTTTGAGATACGAATTCAAAATGGAGATACTAAGAAGTTAGTTACACACTGAAGTCTGAATTCCAGGAGAAAGGTCCGGCCTAGAGATAGAAATTTAGCACTCCTCAGGGGAATGTTGCTAGTGGAGCACATTCAAGTCAGGACAGCGGAGCAGATCACCGAGAGAGAAGATGGTGCCAGCAACCAATGAAATCACAAGGTAGTGGGAGTCAGGACGGAGAAGAACTAGAGAAACCCTGATAACCTCAGTCATCCTAAGGATGAATGGACCTAGCATTTCTTTAAAAACATTGCATCCCCTGAAGAAGCCCAGACTACTTAAAGGTCTTCAAAGATTTTCTGGTTCCCCCACATTTTAAAATATATACAGCTAGTCAAGGCAGATTCAGAATTCCTGCGATGGGGGACTTTGGACCAAGATTCCACGTAAGCATTCCACAACAGCATTCAAGACCCACAAAAAGAATTAAACAACCATCACTCAAGAAAATACACTTTAAAAAAGGCCCAACAAAAAATTATGTCAATTTTTTTAAAGAATCTCTCATGTTACATTTTAAAAAGACAAAATAGTAAAAACGAGTACAGCTATCTTTGCCATATCAGTAGCTACTGCTTTGAATTCTTCACTCTTCAAAAAATCACTTAGTATCACTGTCCCTCCTGTTTTATTATTTATTCCAAATAGAGGATCTAGAACTTTTATGTTATGCAAATAAAGCACTATAGCACTGTAGTTCAATTTCAATGAAACTGAACACAATGGGACACATTATCCTAATGGAAATAGACTAATAATGTATCTAAGGAGAAGTAATAGTTTTTACAAACAATGAATGGGTAAGTTTCAGGATACTTGTTAAAAGTCTGAAATTGTATACAACATTTTGAATGCACATACATTTTTCTTTCTAAAGAAGGTTCAAACATTTTATTACATTCTGAATGGAATCCATGATTTCAACGTAGCTGAAACTTTCAAGGTTAAAAATTAACATTGCTAGCGATCTGAAAGTCAAACAACAAACTATGTCAGACTTGAAAAGAAACTGAACTTTTAAGCGATAGAATACACTTTTCACACCTTTAAAAGCAATTACATTGGCGATAAGAGAGGAAATTGGTCAAGTTCAAGCTGTAAGTCCAGACATGATGAACAGTCTTTACTGAGAACATGCTTCAAAAGAATTCTCTAAACAGAATAAGTACATTTACTTCTGAAAGCTTTAAACCTTAGAGGAACACAAGCCTCAGACCTTAAATCTAAGTTGCTGCTGTCAGTTACCAATGAGGTTATTCGCTAATTCCTTCTGCTTCTAATAATCAGCCAAAATTCATCTATTTTACTCCAGGCATTTTTTTAAGGCTTTTAAATTAAAGAAATGGGTAAAACTGAGGACAGTCAGCTTGCATGGGTAAAAGACAGAGAGGAGGAGAGGCAGAGAGAGGTTTAAACCTTATTTTCTATTTGGTTCAGTCGATTCAGTATTCAAAGAAATTCATGCTTTCCTGAATTAAAAAAAAATCCTGATACATTTAACAGCAGACATAAAAGTTGACTAAAAGTCTCTTCAATTCCACACCACAGTACCGCTAATATTCTTACTATGTGTAAGAACTGTTCTTAGCACTTCATTTGCATTAGTTCACTTAATCCCCGTGTGTGTGTGTGTGTGTGTGTGTGTGTGTGTGTGTCTGTCTGTCTGTCTGTTTGTCTGTTTGTGTCTGTCTTCGGTTTGGTTTTGTCCTTAAGGACTATAGTAAAGTTGTCTTTAAGGACTGTGATTTTTGTGAGATTTAAACTCCTTGAACTGACAAGAATTACCAGTATCATACTCCCGTTCTCCCCAAAATTTCACTTTGGGGTTTGATTCAGACACATGACTTCCACAAGAGCCTTCATCAAAGTCCTGAATCCTGGCATCAGAGCAAACACAGGTCTGCACTGGAGGTCCTATGTGGCTCTGTTCAACTCGAGATTGCATTCTTTCCAGGACAAATAAAAGAATCTCATTCAGCTCAAAACGTGGATGGACCCTGCAGCCGTCTTGGTCTCCCCAGGAGAAAATGACTCCCTATCCCCATTCACTCACCATAACGTCCGTCACCTGGATCTGGCCTAAACGTAATGTCGAAGCTGAAAAATACTTCTAGACTACCTATCCAGGGACCACAAAGGTCTTCACTTAGACCTGACAAGGAATCATTTGGCTCAGGTAATATTTATAAAACGATGTATAATAATTTACATTGTAATATACAAAGTAATACTTTACAGTGTTCCATGAATAAACAGGATAAAAGAATATATAAAGTAGAAGAAAAAGTATATAAAACCACATTAAACACTGAAAGGAAAAACAATGGTTATGGCTCAGGAGAGTGCTTCTAAAATATTTTTTCTTTATTTCCTAGTTTTGATAACCAGACATTATTTTGTGCTGTTAAAATATTATTCTCAAATTATAAGCTATACGTAAATTAGATATAACTAATACATAGGTTAGCTTCTTGTTAGAACACATTTATTTATCGCATATCAAAATATTAGCTCCTGCCCTGACTGGTGGCTCGGCTGGGCACGGTGCCATGAAGCGGAAGGTCTGGGGCTTGGTTTCCCATCAGGGCACATTCCTGTGTTGAGGGTTCGCCCCTCGCGGGGGGCGGGGGGGGGGGATGTGCGATAGGCAATGTTTCTGTCTCACATCGATGTTTCGCTTCTCTCTCCCCCCCTTCCCCTCTCTCTAAAAAAAAAAAAAAATAACTGAAATCTTTTTTACAAATGCTATTTCCTAAACAGTGTCATTCTGTAACTGTTTTGATCATTTTGCCAAATTCTTACCAAAACAAAGCTTTCTAAGCTATACTCTTTCCCCATTTTATGTGTTTTCAATTCCTTCCTGAAAAATACATATCTAGTTGGAGTCCAAAATACATTGGAGTCGAATTTTTGTTTCATAGACTATGAAAGCACTCTGGATTTAAAAGCAAGGCTATAACCCCACATCTAAAATCTCCTGTAGTAGCAGGAAATATTTGTTACAGATGCACTTCCTGTCCCCTATTTTAAGTAGCTTCATCCTATTAAAAAAAAATGGTAATATTTGACTGATATATTCAACACAGCAACCACAATCTATTCTGAGGTTACAGTTTGCAAAGTGAATTTCCGAAAATATCACTCACAGCCCGAGTTTAGTTGGCAGACACATCTGCAACGTGTAACAGAAACAGGCAGCCCAAGTCTCGCACACACAGAGCTGCAGCTGAGTCTCTCTCTGCAGCGAAGGTGCTTCATTAGACATTATGCTTTCTTCCTTCAAAGAGCTGCTCTCAGGCCCTGCCACCCTGCACCCTATTTGCAAGTCGGCACTGAGAAACCAGTGTCCGCAGCAGAGAGAGGAAGATGAAGAGGGGAATAAACACACATACATGTAAGGACCTCAGTCTGTGACCCTGGCAGGTCCACATTTGTTTGTTTTGCATGTTTCAGTTTTCTAAAATACATTTTCAAACACACACTTAAAGACAGAAAATAAGGGAAAAGTATAACAAACCCTTCTGTACCCATCACTCTGCTTCAACAACCACCAATACTTTGTTATTCTCCTTTTATCTACTCCCCTCCTAACTTTTTAACGGGAAACAGTGAATGCTGGAATATTTATTTTTATAAAGAATTTATTTATTTATTTTTAGAGAGAGGGAAAGGGAGGGAGAAAGAGAAGGAAAGAAACATCAACTGGATGCCTCATGTACACACCCCGACCAACCTGTAACCCAGGCATGTGCCCTGACTGGGAATTGAACTGCCAACCTTTCGCTTTGTGGGATGACACCCAACCAACTGAGCCACAATGGCCAGGGTGTACTGGAATATTTTAAGACCAATCTTAGACATTATCAGACAAAAAAATTCTCACTAGCAAACTTAACAGTTGTAAAGGAGCTTTTTTCTTTCACTTAATGATATTAAAAATGTTTTTTAAATGTTAAGGTATTTAACTTAATGTCTACAATAGCTTAACTCAGAATCAGACTTTTAGAACTTGAAGGAAACACAGACACCTCCTTCCTTGTGATTCTAACTGTGACAGCCGGGCCAGCACTGCCACTACCCAAAAGCCTGTTAGAAATTCAGAATCTCAGGCCCAGCCCAGACCTACTGAACCAGGCTCTGCGTTTTAACAAGATCCCCAGGCCATGGCATGTTCATCAAAGTCTGCAAAACAAGGCTGAGAAAACTGAAGCCTAGAAAGGTTAAGAAGCTCTCCCAGGAGCAATGAAACCCCGAGTATTTGCTTCTGAGAACAGATTTTCCCTTACATAACACACTGCCTCTCAACAAACCTGATTCCCGTCACAAGACCCTCTCAGGCATTCACATCTTTCTGGAAACTAATTCAATTAACAAGTGAATTTCCCATATAACTTTTTTCAATTCATGAGAGCCTGACATTTTCCCAAATACTATATTATATGCTTCGGCAGACCTGTAAATTAATCAAACCCCTCCTTTCTTTGTGTAAAAGGATAGACCTTTTCAGCAAGAGTGCCTTCAAGAGGACCAATTTAATTAATTAAATGCTATGTATTTTTTCAAAGGTCAGTTTGATAGTCTCTATATGGATGGAATATATTATCGGGTGCAGCTGAAAACTTGGGCCTTTTAGCATAGAATCAATAAATACTGTACTGAAAGCCAAGCTCATTTTCTAATTGTGGCTTCAGTAAGAAAGTTCAGAAATTATTTAAAATGTACCGTCCACTCTTACCGGCAATGAAAACCACATCCCCTTGTCACATTAAAAAGGCACTGCCTTTTTTTCTTAATTCCAAGAAAAGAATTATGATTTTTTAAGGAAAACTGTATATGAAACCTAAGATTATTAAACTTCTTTAAGAGGCAAAATATTTTATTTATGATATACACTTATTTCTTTAAGAAAATTAATGTTTTTGGTCATATGGACATCCAAAAGAGAGTCATTCTTAATTTTCAGAAGAGAGCTCTATGATATTTGGGAATTCCAGAAAATCTGTAGAACACTAGTAAGAAACCTATTGTTTACAGAATAAAGAGATTCTGAATCTTTCAGTGGGGTGTGTTTTCTTAACAAAATACACACTGGAGGGTTAAAAAAAACGTCAAAACCAGTAATATTCCTTCCAGAATACTGGTAGAAGAGCAAACCAGCATAGCCTTTATGGAGGGAAGTCTGGCAGTATGCATTTAAAATTAAAATAGGCACGCTGCTTGGCTCTGTAGTTCCCCCTTAGGAACGTGACCTAAAGAGAGAATTTCAAATGTGTGCAAAGATTTTCCTAGTCGAAAGTTCTGTGCAATACTGTTTCTAATAAAATTTTCAAAACAACCTAAGATCCTATAGGGAGACAATATGTAAATAAAGAAGGGTATATCATAAAGCACATGGTGTTCTACTATTTAAAAATTAATATACAGCACCCATTTATGATAAAAACACTCAGCAAAGTGGGAGAAGAGGGAGCATTCCTCAACATAAAAAAGGCCATATTCGAGAGACCTGCAGCCAACATCATACTCAATGGACAAAAACTAAAAGCCTTCCCACTAAGATCAGTAACAAGACAAGGATGTTCGCTTTCACCACTTCTATTCAACGTAGTATTAGAAGTCCGAGCCACAGCGATCAGAGAAGAAGAAATACAAGGCATCCAAACTGGAAAGGAGGAAGTAAAACTGTCACTGCTTGCAGATGACATGACAGTGTACACAGAAAATCCTACAGACTCCACCAAAAATCTACTTGATCAAGTAAGTGAATTTGGCAAAACAGCAGGATTTGAAGCCAATATTCAGAAATCAAAGGCATTTTATACACCAACAACAAATCAGAATCAGAAATCAGGAAAAAAATCCCATTTGCTATAGTAACAAAAAAAATAAAGTACCTAGGAATAAACCTAACCAAGGAGGTAAATATCTGTACTCAGAAAATTACACAACACTGAAGATACTGCCTTTTGTCCCAGCAATTTCACTGCTGGGATTATATCCTAAGAACCCTGAAACACCAATTCAGAAGAACCTATACACCCCAATGTTCAAAGCAGCATTATTTACAATGGCCAAATGCTGGAAACAGCCTAACTGCCCATCAGTAAATGAGTGGATCAAAAAACTGTGGTACATTTACACAATGGAATACTACGCAGCAGAAAAAAAGGAGCTCCTACCCTTCATGACAGCATGGATGGAACTGGAGAGCATTATGCTAAGTGAAATAAGCCAGGCAGTGAAAGACAAATACCATATGATCTCACCTATAAGTGGAACATAATCAACAAAACAAGCAAGCAAGCAAAACATAACCAGAGACACTGAAATAAAGAACAAACAGACAGTAACCAGAGGGGAGTGGGAAAAGGGATAATGGGAGAAAACAGGGGAGGGGTTGTCAAGGAACATGTATAAAGGACCCATGGACAAAGCCAAAGGGGGTAAGTTTGAGGGTGGGAAGCAGGGGTGGGTGGAGGGGGGCAGACAACTGTACTTGAACAACAATAAAAAAAGTAATACAGATCTAAAATGGGATCATCTCCAAAATATATTGTTTTTAAAGTTTAAGATAGTATTTGTATATAGTGACATTACATTATAATTAAGCTGTATTAAATTATTTAAATCATATATATTGAAGTTACTTATTACATGTTAGATGTTACCTATTAGATATTGTCCACTAAAATGTATCAATAGTCATCTCTTAACAGTTGAGTTGCTGTTCATTTTTACTTTGTCTATTTTCCTGTACTGCTTGAATTTTCTACAAAATCATATGATATATTTCAGTTTTAAAATACACTTATATTCCTTTTTTTAAGTAAAAAGTAGAAAAATACAAATTCAAGGCTTAGGCTGAATAAAGAGGCTTAATAATGGGAAAATAATAATAAAAGGGAAAACACCTGCCACCTACCGCACTTCAGGTTTTTTGGAGAGTTATTGAAAAGGAGAAATGAGAAAAGAGCTGAAGAGGAGGGAACCATCTGTAGTTGGTTATAACAGGACGGATGCTCCCCACTTTCGCCACATCAAACGCCGTGCAGAGGGAAGCTGATCCCGAGTCTACGGACCCTCAAACCAGACCGGCCGCGCAGACGGGACACGGGAGCGCACGCTGTCGTCCGCATCTAGCTCGAGCCACACTCAGGCACGGCCCGTTTTAAAGTAATATCGAAGCATATCACAGCGCACAGCATTTTACTGTCCTGTTCAGTAACTCCTCACCCAGGACTGTTCTAAATCTCCTTATATGTGATGCACCAATTTGGACAGCGTTTCCCTGCCCCTTTTTCCCCCCGGGGCTTGGAACAGAAGGCAGTCGCACTGGCGACACTCTGCAGTACGGTGACTCTCAGTCTTCCCATCAAAGATTCCTGCAGTGAGACCGAAAGAACAGCAGAAGAAGAAAACTGAACCCCAGCTTTCTGATCTATGCAGACAACTGTACTAGAACAATAAAATAATTTTTAAAATTAAATTAAATTAAAAAAAGCACAAAAAAAACAGACAGACCTCCAGGGTCTAAAGTAAGTTTTCCCTGGACTTCCTAAAATTTAGATGTGAGACCCAAAAAACGTCCTTTCCTGGTCTTTTTGTATGTACCTAAGTGTCACAACTTTTTTTTCACAAGGTTTACTGTGAACTTACAAATAAAATTGGAGCTTTTATTAAAACTTCTCTGAACCCATTATTCTATCAATAAAACAAGAAAAATACTCGTACTGATAGAGAAAACATTCTGCACAGTGTTCTGAATCAACTCTCTGTCCCTGAAGAATTGGTTTAACTATGGCAGTAAAACCCAAACACAGATCAATCTGAGGACGAGGTACGGACCACGCATCCATTTAGCAAGTGGAAGGTTACTTCAGTATTTGAAACTGTGTGGTTCTTCAGACTAGACACCTCATGAATACAGTCTGATATTGATTTTTTTTTTACTAACCAATGCAACTAACACAATTTCATCCCTCATTAGGAATGATTTAAGACTCTTCTGACTGCCAATTTACTCAGCATTATGGAAGTATAATCTCTATGGAGAGAGAAAGTGTCCCTTCAAATATCAGTCATTCAATCACCAAATGCACCTTAATTCAGTGGTAAATATGTCACTGGAAACAAAAATTTTAACCACAGGCAAAAAATAAAAAGCAGCCCTGGCTGGTGTAGCTCAGTGGATTGAGCGAGGGCTGCGAATCAAAGGGTCACCAGTTCGATTCCCAGTCAGGGCACATGCCTGGGTTGCAGGCCAGGTCCCCAGTGGGGGCCACGTGAGAGGCAACCACACATTGATGTTTCTCTCCCTCTCTTTCTCCCTCCCTTCCCTTCTGTCTAAAAATAAATAAATAAAATCTTTAAAATAAATAAATAAATAAAAAATAAAAAGCAACCTTTCCACCATCCCAATACTGATACTCATTATTACTGCAGGAAGGGGGGGAAATCAGTCTCCAACCTATTTTAGGCAAACCCTTCCATTAGTAGAGGAAATGAACTGATGGCAAATCAAGCTACTCACCATAAGTTACTTCCCCTCAACATATCAACTTTAAAGACAAATCTAGGAATTGGGAACACAACATGGAAAAAGAGAAGAAAGGAGGACACAGTTTCCTAAGCCACATTATAGTTCTGTATCAGCTCCATTAACCTAATTGAAAGCACCAACAAGAGTTTTCCATCAGCTAGATCAGCTACCTTCTGCAATTCACTATGATACACTGCTTAAGCACGTAAGTTGCTAAAACACAAATATTTTGAAATTATCTCAGGCAAGGAGACAAAACACAAGGAAAAAAATTAAAAGCCTCATATGTCCAACAGTTAGTCATTTTCAAAAATTTAAATATATTGTTAGCAGTAAGGCAATATTTTCTGCCTATATTTTGTTTCAATGTTGAGGTTAATAAAAAGAGAATGGAAATGTAAGAACCTGACAGCATTTAATATTTGTTTAGCAAATAGACACTTGAAGTTTAATGAGGGATTTAGGAACTTCAATGAAATAGTGAAAGAACAAAATCCAGAGATGTCAATCCACCAGGAAAAGGGTCAGCTATGTGTTCATTCCGACCCTGAGCTTACTACCAAATGAGAAAATTTAAGAACTGTACAAAGGAAGGAAAAGGGGGAAGAAAAAAAGAGATATTCTGAATGCTGCTGCCTTCCTTCTCTACTATTCTAATCTTTACAAAATACTCATAACGTTTTCCCTGGAATGTTTTGCTGCCCTATTGGCCAGTCTCACCGTCAGAGTGTTTTCCTCTTCTTCACCTACACTCTCTCCCTTGGCGATCTTAGCCAGCCTTAGGAATTTAACATATGCGTAATTTATAATTCCAGCTCTGTTTTTTCTCCTAACCCCAAAGTCATACATCTAATCACTTTCTTGACTATGATACCTAATAGGCATCCCACACTCAGCATGTCCGAAAACGAATTCTGCACTACCCCCAGTCTTCCCCACAGAAACTGACGGCAACTCCATTTTTCAAGTTGCTCAAGTCAAAACTTTGGGAGTCGTGCTCAATTTCTACCTTTTTCTCACATTCCACATTTGGTAATGAAATCCTACTGGGTCAATTTTCCAAACACAGTATATCCAGAAGCTGATCATATGTCACCACCCATTCTGACCTACCACGATCTCTGACCTAGACTGCTGCAAGCTTCCTAATGGATTTCCCTGCTTCCACCCTTGTCCCCTTACAATTCATCTTCTCACAGCTGCCAGATGATCCTTTAAAGCTAAGTCGGAGGTCTTGCCTCTCTTCAAACCCTGAAATGGCTCCCCATCTCTCCTGGAGTTAGAACCAAAGCCCTTTCAGGGCTACAGGGCCCTTTTATGATCTGGCCTCTTGTGACTCTTCTGCCCTCCCCTCCTGCTATTCCTTCCCCGTTCACTCCCCCAGGCTCCTCAGGGTTAAGTCATCAGACAGCCACCAAGGCCCCACTGAGGGCTTTAGTCCAGCCTGTTCTCTTAGCCTGGAAGGCACTTACCGCAAATATCTACTTGACTAATAACTCTCTTACTTCCTTCAAATCTTTGTCCAAAGATCACTTTCTCTGTCCACCCTATTTAATATAGCAACCAGCCTTTCCCCCAACTAAAAAATAAAAAGGAATTTACCCTGGGTGAACTTATCTCCCCTAGCAAAGACTGTGGAAGTACCAGAACTAGAGGAAATACATTCCGATGAGAAAATGAAATGGGAGATTAGCTGAAAACGTTTGTGAAGACCCCAGTCATGTTTAGAGACTTGAAAAGAGAACTCAATATGCAAAGGAGAAAGAAAAGAGGTCAGTTACCAAAAAAGATCTATATTCAGAGGCCCTATTTGAGTAACAAATACACAGTTGTTACACACTAATGTAAGAGTCTCAGAGGAAAAAACAAAACTTAAAGCATAGCAAAGCATTTCCTTACCCATGCACGGCAAAAGAGAAACAGCAAGGAAATGTATCTCAATTCCAGGTATATGTAAATAAATAATAATTTCTGCTCCATATGCCTGTGCCAGTTTGTCTCCAAGAGGCTTACCTGAGATTTGATACTCAGCTTTAAAAACAAGAACAAAAACCTCATCATTTTGAAATGTGATTAGCCAACATCTACTTCTTAAATTTATAGTTTCAGTTTTCAAAAAGGATACCTAAAACTCCAATTTGTTTAGGAAAACCTAGAGAGACAAACAGAAAAACTTGTCATTTAAAAGGGGAATGAGCCCTGGCTGGTGCAGTTCAGTGGGTTGAGTAACTGGCCTGCGAACCAAAGGGTCGCTGGTTCGATTCCCAGCCAGGGCACACACCTGGGTTGCAGGCCAGGTCCCCAGTAGGGACCATACAAGGGCAACCACATGTTGATATTTCTCTCCCTCCCTCCCTCCCTCCCTCTCTCTCTCTCTCTCTCTCTCTCCCCTTCCCTTCTCTCTCTAAAATTAAATAAATAAAACCTTTTTTTAAAAAGTGACTGGAAATTTAAAGAAATAAAAAATAAAAGGGGGATGAAAAATCAACAATGAATTCAAACATGTAACAAGTGTCACCTTTTTGTCAGGCCTATGACGGGAGCTGTTATGACGTCAAGAGTGTAGTAACTGCAGTCAAAATGAGGTACAAATAAACATATGAGCTTTGTTGTTTTTTTCCTTTTTAACATATTTATCAATTACATTGATAATGGCTATACATTCTGGAAGTTTTCCCATTCAACCAATGTACCATGAGCATCTGTTATGTACATGGCACTGTACTAGGTGCTGAGGGGTTATAAAGGTGAACGACAGGTTATATTTATTGTTTCCAAAGTACCCCAGACAATGTATATTCCCTCATTTATCAACCCAGCAACTTCATGAGTTAAACACAACCCTGCTTCAGAGATGATAAACTAAGGCTTAGAAAGTTTAAAAGGCAAGACTAGCAAGTGGCAGATTTAATCTGTGAACTTTAGAAACTCCAGAACCCATGCTCTTTACTACACGGGCACCTCAGTACTCGTTAATCCATTCAGAGGCGTGGCGAGCAAGCAATGACTGATGAAGCATTTTCTCTTGTGGAGTGGCACCGTGACTCATACAAGTTCTAGCAAGTGTGACAAATGGTGAGCAAGCACCAAGTGCTGAAACGTTTCTTCTTGTCAAAATGCGATGAGTACCAGGTTTGATGGGTTCTGAAGCCAATGAGTACCGAGGTACCGCTGTACTATGCTAATGGTTTCCCTCAAGCAGCTTCAAGTCTAGAGAACAGAAAGAGGGCTTAGAAATGATGTTAATACACATGGCCAGCCCATATCCTTAGTGCCTAAAAATCTACCTGATAAATAAAAATGGCAAATTAAGTACCTACAGGTAAAAAGTGCACACATTTTTAAAAAGACTTTATTTATTTATTTTAGACAGAGGGGAGGGAGAAAGAAAGGGAGAGAAACATCAGTGTGTGGGTGCCTCTTGCATACCCCCAACTGGGGACCTGACTGGGTCCCCAACCCAGGCATATGCCCTGACTGGGAATTGAACCAGTGACCCTTTGGTTTGCAGGTTAGTGGTCAATCCACTGAGCCAGTCCAGACAGGCAGGGCAAAAGTGCAAACATTTTATACTACAGAATTACTCCCTAAAGGACAACTTTAATTTTAAATAAATAACTGGTCTGTAGTTGTATGTGCTTTAGTTAATGATAGCAATTTTGTAAGAAAAATAAAATACATGAAAATAATAAACAAAAGCCACTAACTGACCAATTCCCAGCTTCTTTCTAAAAAAAGCTGCCCTGTAATACCTTCAATTTACTTACTTCAGTGACAAGACTTCTAATTCTGTTCATCACTTCCCAACACATGGGGACAGTCAGGTGACTTTCAGCACAGCACAAAACTAAGAAGCGCTTTAAGTGTTTACCTAGAAACTGTTTTCTGAACACGTATGTATAAAAGACTTCCTTCTGCCTCTAAGTGAAACAACTTTTTGCACATTAGCCACACAAAGCTTCCTAAGACAGATGGGCAGCCTGCACAGTCTGCACATCCTTTGTCTAAAAGGTGGCAAATAAAGTCAGCCAGGTTTCTGGGAAGCACTGACCCCAATGAAGCCATTATGTTTCTTCGTCTCGTAAAACCACAGCAGACAAAGGAGGCAAAGCTGAAAGGAGAGAAACCAAAGGAAGATGCCAAACAGTAAAATCCGCATCACCGGCTTGGGGTGGTAAACACACAATACAATACACAGATGAAGTATTATGGAATGGTACACCTGAAACCTTTATAATTTTATTAACCAATGTCACCCCAATAAATTCAACAAAAGCTTAAAAAATCAGTATCATAAAAATCTGTGGCACAAACAGGCCCCATTCATCAACACTGCTGTCACAATGTAAACCTACAAAAATGAAAAGACTGACCGCACTCTGTCTTTGAAATCTCAATCTATCATTCAACAAGGTAAACTCTTGGCAGTTGGTATAAACGCACACTGCCAACCTTCTTTAAAAAAGAAAAATAGGAGGGTTCTCTTCCCATGTGAAACAGGGAACTAATGCAAGAAAATCAGATTTGAATGTTGAAGACATTACTACACTACGGCAAAGTTTCCTCTTAAAACTACAGTGGAAATAACTAGGGGAATGTCAAATTACTGTTCAGTAAAAAAGCACGAGCTGAGAGAAATTTATAAGACCAATTTTAAAAACTCTTGGTTCTGAGTGCCAAATAATAATCCTAGTATCAGTGACCTGAAATAAAGAAGTTAATTTTAAAACATAAAAGGATTACTTACGATCCCCCATGATCTACATACTAAATGATTTCAAGAAACCTGAGAAATGAGTAAGAAACTTAGCAAATGCCTTTTATTAATAAAAATTTTTAAGTTTACTAATCTCATGCTCACTAAATCAAAAATAAAATTTCTTTAATGGAAATTAAGGGTATTCCTTACTGACCAGAGGAGATTCATAATTCAGAGATGTCTAAAGTATTATAGCTACTTTAAAGCATAAACTTTAGCGGATCACTTTAGCCACTGTTCTCAAATTCTACACTGATTTGCCCCTTATCTTGCAAGAGAATTTCTGAACATACACAAACTTTTCCTTGTCTGCCTATTCTTTATTGATTACATCCACAGAAAGAATGAAACAAAAAACAAGGGCAACCCAGTGCAACTCCAGATCGGCTACCGGAAGATGAAAATATGTGAGGATCCAATAGAAACAAGGCAGGGACTGTTGGAGCCCATGAATATTTCAGAAGCATAATGAAAAAGTGTGCCAGATGGGTTTGCTTGCAGCTGGCTAACAACTAAATTTCTGACCAAAGCCAAATGCTTCCTTACATAATTTATCAAGCACTTTTCAGCTCCTTCCACTACCACCCTTTTCAATCTTTTATTCATTTTCTTTTTTAAAGGAGCAATACCGCCATAACTTCTCTTTCAAAGCGGGACTTTTATAAAAAAAAAAACAAAACATTTTTTAAAGAAAAGAACACCTGTGTGCCCCATACTGCTGAGTCTGAAGCATGAATCAAGGTGTTATTACTGAAGCAAAAATGGAGAAAGGCAGTGCTACAAATGCCTAACCATACTTTTTTAAACAAAGTAGTTTAAAATAAACACCAATTGCCAAGGGTTAGCAGCATAAATACAAATCAGCTCTGCTTATGAAGGTTCACCCTTAGCACAGCACACAGGTCTCTGCCCACCTCTCTACTACCTGCCAACATCCTACCCTATGCGTATTCCAGATACAAAAGTAGCTAAGTTCACTTGTATTCTTAAGTTCTTTTAGCAATAGAAATAATAGGCCTGGCTGGTGTGGTTCAGTGGACTGAGTGCTGGCCTGCAAACCAAATGGTCACTGGTTCAATTCCCAGTCAGGGCACATGCCTGGGTTGTGGGCCGGGACCCCAGTGGGGGGCACGTGAGAGGCAACCACACATTCATGTTTCTCTCCCTCTCTCTCTCTCCCCCCTTCCCCTCTCTCTAAAAATAAATAAAACCTTTCAGTAATAATAATAATCACATAACACTCGAGCACCTACTATGTGCCAAGTACTGTTCTCAGCATTTGACCTGCAAATCCCAAGAGGAGATAGAGTACTATTATTATTAGGTAAACAGAATTTAAGTAACTTGCCCAAAGCAATCTGGCTTCAGAGCCTGCACACAAACTCTGTAACACTGCTTCCCTGAAACAGATCTCTATTATTTATCCCAGTACAGATTGCATCAAAACCCTGCACACTACTACAGTTTTGGTACACTCTATTAAAATCCTTGATGAAGATTTTAAGTCCAAAATCATAGGTTTAAAACTTTCATTTAACAATGCCAAAATCAGTGCAGTAGCCAGCCTCCAAGATGGCCGTCAGTGATCCCTGCCTCCTGGTGCTCGTGGCCTTGTAAAGTCCTTCTCCCGGTACACCGGCCCCGGCCTGTGCGCCGTTCCTTCTCCCGGTGCACCGGCCTCGATCTGTGTACAGTTCCTTCTCCCACTGTACCGGCCTCGGTCTGTGTGCCGTTCCTTCTCCCAGGGTATTGGCCTCGGTCTATGCGCAGTTCTTTCTCCCAGTGTACCGGCCTCAGTCTGTGTAACCACCAGCATAAGGAAGATATGGTGGGGTCCCACTTCTGAGATTAGGTTATTTAAAAAAAAAAAAGGTTTCAATTATGTGCCCCTCTACCCACACCTCCACTCCAATCATTTTCTCTGAGGGAAGCCAGTGACTATGTCATTAGGGCATACAGGTGACCTATGGGGAGGCCCAAGTGCTAAGGAACACAGGCCTGCTAGCAAACATACAAGTGAACTGGGAAGTGGATTCTTCAGCCACAGTGGGGCCAGGCCCTGAGGTGACTGCAACCTTATGAGAGTGAAACTGAGCCAGAACCTCTCAGCTGAGCTGCTCCTGGATTCCTGACCCTCAGAAAGTATGCAAGATAAATGCTTGTTTTGAGTGCTGTATTTTAAGATAATTTGTTCCACAAAAATAGTAAATTAATACAATCAAGCAGCCCTGTTTAACAGTGTTAAAAGAAAGAGCCTTCTCATTCCAAAAGTAGCAAGGCTTAGTGTGGTCTTTGTGAGCTTCCGCCATGGTGTACCAGGGCCAAAAAGTGCGGAGGTGAGGGTGCAGCCCATCGGCCTCACCCGTGCAAAACGGATCTCAGATTCAGGTGTGGCTTTATGAGCAAATGAATATGCTGACAGAAGGCTGGATTACTGGTTTCGATAAGTATATGAATCCCATACTTGATGATACAGAAGAGATTTATTCTAAAACAAAGTCAAAAAAACAATTAGGTCAGATCATGCTAACAGGAGCTAATATTACTCTGCTCCAAAGTGCCTCCAACTAGAAATATTTAATGAAGTGAGAAATTGTTCAGAAGCAATACAGTTTGTGTTTTTAGGTGTCCTTTGTTGGGAGTGTAGTTATTAAACATTTATGGTACTCATATTGCTTTGATTACCCTTATGTTGTTAGCAGATGACAATAAAGGCTGTGGGATTGTTTTTACGTAAAAAAATGAAAGAAAGAGAGAAAGACAGACAGAAAGAAAGCCACCTAAGATTTCTAAATTTCCAAGTTGGACTAACATTCATGCTTTTAGTAATTACTTCCTTTCTCAAAATCTATGTCGCTATAACTCTGAAAATGTTAAAAGCACACAGAAGGCCCTGGCCGGGTAGCTCTGTTGGTTAGAGTGTCATCCTGATACACCAAGGTCGGGAATTTGGTCCCCAGTCAAGGCACATAAAAGCATAAACCAACGGGTGCACAGGTGGGTAGAACCACAAACTGATGTTTCTCTCTAAAACGAATCAATGAAAATTTTTAAGAATTAAAAAACAAAGCACACATGAGATTTATCTCTTGATTTAATTATTGCATTTGGCTAATGAGAGACCAAACAATATGATGTTCCATATTGTTTATTAATACGTAAACTGATTACAACAGGGATCTGAAGATTAAATAGAAAATCAAAACTCACTTTTTAAAAAGCATACATAAAAGAGACTTTATTTTTAGAGAGACATTTAAAAATATTATGAATCAAATGACACAAAATCTGGAATTTTTATCAAAATAATTCTGTGGCGTGAGGACAGAGCAAGGAGAATTGGTGGTGAGTGAAAATCAGCTGATGGGCACATGAGGGTTCACTATACTATTCTTTCTAGTGTATGTGTGAAATTTTCCAGATCAGAAAGGTTATTTTTTTAAGTTTCTAAGCAAACAAAACAAGGCATACTCTACACTGGGTAATTTCTAACTCTCCCACCATAATGCACCCAAACTTCTACTTAGCATAGCAAGACTCATTAAAGTCAAGGTTATCACATAATTTATAATTTATCACAGAAAAATGTACCTTACCAAAGAAAAAGGGTAATTAAACCAAATCATGTATTCTGTATTTCTTTTGATAATAAAGCATTTTCTTTTCGAGAAGACATAAAGAGAGAAGAGAGAGACTGATTTGTTGTTCCACTTATTTGTACATTCACTGGTTGCTTCTTCTATGTGCCCTGACTGGGGATTGAACCCACAACCTTGGCATACTGGGACAATGCTCTTATCAACTGAGCTACCTGGCCAGGGTCAATAAAGCATTTTTTTAAAGTAAAACTTTTATTAATGCAACATGTGTAGTTAGTTGCCCTTGTGGCTGATTTTCAGCTATTAAAAGATTGTATCTATTGAGTCCTTTTACATTAATGTTGGTGAGCCCTCTTGAACAACTCCCAATGTCTCATTTATGTGAATGCCTTTGGTTAACTACACCATAGGAAATCTATTTCTTTTTTTCTTTTCAATTTGTTCTTAATTTTCTTTTTTTTTTTTTAAGATTTAATTTATTTATTTTTAGACAGAGTGGAAGGGAAGGAGAAAGAGAGGAAGAGAAGCATCAATGTGTCGTTCTCTCTCATGCACCCCAACTGGGGACCTGGCCTGCAAACCAGGCATGTGCCCTGAGTGGAAATAGAACTGGCGACCCTTTGTTCACAGACCCGCTCTCAATCCACTGGGCTACACCAGCCAGGGCAGGTAATCTTTTTCTAAAACAGTTGGGCAACCAACAAAATCTGTAATTCTAATGTGTACAAAAGCCCAAAGTCGGTCCTATTTTCATTCAAAATGTGATTTAGGTTAACATATAATGGGTTTATTATTGTTCTTTTAAAGTATAAGTGCCCTGCTTCACATCAAAGAGGTGAGCTGTTTTACATTTGACAACAATTAAATTCCTCTGTAGTGAAAGGGGCCTGGATTTGGACCCCAAGGAACTTTCCTTCTGGTTCGAATTCTGCCGCCAGCAACTCAAGGGACTCGTGCACATCTCTGAGCCCAACACTCAGCTGCACACGAGAGGCCGTGTCTGACCTGCTACAAACAAGAAATATAATGCGAACCATACCTTAACTACTGTTACTAAGTAGAGCAAAAAGGCAATAACATGGACAAAGAGATACAGCAAAGCTCAAACGTAAGAGTACACTCTGAGAGTAAGAAGGAACGTCCTGTGGAACACAGAGACCGTCTCTGGAAGTCTGAGCGGGAAAGTGGTAACTGTGGTTCTATCTAGGGAGAGGAACTACTAAATGGCTGGGGAAAGGGATAAGACATATTTTTTAGAAATTTTTTGTATCTTCTGAAAACAATACCACATGAATGTGTTACCTATTTAAAAAATAATGGACAGAATTAGCCTTCAGTTAAAAAAAAAATTTTTTTTTAAAGGCTCCAACCCCAGAGGATTGTCTTTGAGTATCTAAAGGAGAGTTACAGCAACACTTTAAATGTGATCAAAGTGCCTGAGACTTTATCAAATCAACTGTGTTTAATGAGCATGCAGCTGATGTTTACTGAGCAACTACATCCCACCAGGCTCTATCGTAAGCACCGCCATGCACTGTTATCAGCCGCTGAAATACACAGCTGTAGAGCGGTACCAGATGACCTGAACATTCTAGGTGGGAATGCCTAGAACCCAATGCAAGCACCAGCACACGTTCAAACTGGTCAGAGTGTACAAATCCCAAATGTTAAAGAGCATGTGGTTCCCTGCCTCCTGGCTGAAGAACAGAGATGCACTGTAAATGCATTGGTAAAGCCGGCCACAAAAACAACTGTGCATTTTAACCACAAATTGAAGCACTACAGAAAAAGGTACATTACTTACTGATTAATTCCCAACAAATTATCCTAACTCAAAAATAAGTCTCAGCTTGTATCCTAGGCAGTTCCTGTATTTTTCTTAATTATGGTATTTTTACAAGTCATGTCAAAAAAAAATTTAAATTTACAGGCACAAAAAAATAAATTAATATGTACACATTCTTGGTCCCCTTTAAAAAGAAAGGGGGGAAGAAAAGAGAAAGAACACATGAATATGTCTATAAATAGAGGTAAGTGTGATATTATGGAAAGAATATAGAACTATGTATCTGAAGCTTTGCATTCAAGTTCTAGCTCCACAACTTGCTTACACACACATCCTTTAACACACTTAATCACTACTGTCATGATAAGATGTGGAAGAAATGGTTTTAATCCTCCCTGCTATAACGGAAAATAAAGTCATACCAGCACCATCACTACCACGAAGACTGTGCCTGTTCAGCTACCTGAAAAGGGAGACATCAGGCATTCTCGGCTCCTCTGCAGCCAGTGCCAGCCCGGACTGTGAAATGTTCACACGGCCCTTACAAGGGGGACAGGAAGGGAGCTTTGAGGGACAAGCGTCAGATCTGCTCTGGCTTCTAGATTCAGCCTCCCTCTGGTATTATACTCTCCTAGCAATCTGAAAGGAGACAACCAGATCTCCCATCAGAGGTTTCTTAAACCATCCAAACATATTTCCCTTCTGCTACTGAAGGTGAATATATCAGATTCCCAGCAAGACGAAGATCAAGGGTTTATCGTGTTTGTCACTGAACTGCCTCTTTTGCTTACGACCTCTCTTCTGTCTCCCCATCTCATCTGGCGCCAGGGCTTCCCCCTTTCTTCTCCATAATGGGAAAAAAAAAAAAAGGTTAATAGAGTATTTCAGCTTAAACTCCTGAGATTCAAAGCTACTCTTTCTCTTCCATTTCACTTTAAATACTGATAGTATACAGAATTTTGGTTTAAAAAATAAGTTCCAAGTGCTAAGGATTTAATTTTTATGCCTCAAAATAAACACATGAGGTAGACAACTCTATTTTACTCATTCAGCCTTTCAGTCAACAATTACAGAGGTCTTTACAGATGTCATATACAAACTAAATCAGTGGCAAAGACTTGGACACACACACACACACAATCTTACTGTTTCTTGGGTTGCTGCTCAGTTCATTTAACCACAATGCCTCAGTAAGATAAATGGTCACTCTGGCTTCTGATTAGTGACCAAAAATTGAAACTTAAAATTCCTTTCCTTTGGCATAATAGGTGATTGTTGCTTTCTTTGCAATCCTGCAATGTCCACTTTCTAAACTAACCATATATTACTAGCTTTTTAATTAAAAACCACACTTTTTTCAAAAAGCAGTTTTTTAATTTTATCTATCCTTACTCCTAGTAGAATATTCATTAGCAGGAAAGTACCATGGAAACCAAAATCCTAAAGGTTCATTATTATAAATCCTCCAACAGTGTATAAACATTCTTCAGAAAGTCCTATTATCTCTAGCAGGTCTGGCTTGGTCGGCTGGAGGGTCAGCCAGTGCACCAAAAGGTTGTGGGTTCGATTCCAGGTCAGGGCATATGCCTGGGTTGCAGTTCGTTCCCCAGTCCAGTTGCCAGTTGGGGTGCATACAGGAGGCAACAAATGGATGTTACTCTCTCACATCGATGTTTCTCTCTTGCTGTCCCTCTCTCTCTAAAATCAATAAATGTATCTTTAATCAATGAATGAATCAATGAATCAATGAATGAATCCTACATGAATCCTAAAATGTCTGAAACAACTTAGTTTTCTAGGTAACCTTGAAGACAGTATGCAAAAAAAATAATAAAACACATAATCTCCAAACCCTTATTTTGATACTACTAATACCCTATTTCCAAAAAAATTAAACCAAAACCCCCAAAGTAAACCAAAAAAACTCCCACTCTTACAGGAACTACTAACAAGCAGTAAAAGTAAATGAGTTCATCTCCTCGTCTTTCCCTGATTCTCTTCCTACTACATTTTAGGCATCTGATAAGGTGTCTAAAAAAGTGACTGTTATAAAATAAGCAGGTTAAAGTATTGATTCTCTCTGAAAATATTTGATTTGTTGCTCTTACATGACACACTCTTAATCCAGATTTTAACTTCTCGTACCTAAAGAGGCAACAATGGGGAATAAACAGCTGGGTCTCCCTTAAGTTCCCTTATCCTAGAAAGCTCTAATTTTTAGCCTCTCCCTAAATAAGCAACATGACTTTATGATGTTTGACTCCAAAGGAAAAACATACTTAATCATATATACGCCCACACAACCTGAAAGTTCCTATTAGAAAAAATACAGATATTTTGGACAGTATTAAGAAAAACAGAAAATTTTAAAGAAAAAAGTTTACAGAACTCATGCCCACAATTAAATCTGAATGTTCTCCTCAATTCTAAGGACATCTTTTAAGGAAGATTAAACCTCTTTGTCGCTGCTGCGTAAGGAAATCTGGGTAGATGGGAGAAAAACTCAAAGGCCTATAATCTCATCACAAAGCACCAGGGTCAAAAGGTAGAGGTCAGGGAACAGGGTGCAAAATAGTTCCCACACTTTAGAAGGGACTATATCTCATTATTTCGGTAGACATTCAAAAACTATTCAGTTGTGTTTACTAAAATAATACAACCACTTACACTCTCCCTTACGTCCCAGAGCTAATCTCAATTTTACATAAGAATTTCTTATTAAGAGCAAGTATTTAAGAAGTTACTTCTTTCTTTCCCTTACATTTGAAAACAGAACAACAAAAAAACTGACCTCCCTCCCTCTCACACAGAGGCCACTGTCTCAGCGGCCCCTCAAAGAGCACCTTTCAACAAAATGGACGGATCTGGTCAACGGAGTTCAGCAGGGCACAGAAATAAACACTAAGTGTGCATATGTGTCCACACACATTTCACAGCAAGGCCTCTGCCCCCTACTGATTCAACAAATTATGTCCACTTCTTGGCCTGATGGCCATGTTAAAAAAAAACAACAACTAAATTTTTACTCCTGCTTAGAAATGTCTTTCCAGGGAAGAGTGAGCACAATTTTGTTAAACTTTCAGTAGGCACAATATTTGTGCAGAAGACTCCACAATGACACTTCTAGAAGGTAATTAAACATGTGGGGACTCCAGGGTCTAGGGCATTTGTCTGGCTATCCATACCATTTCTCCCACTCTGACCATAGAGAGTTGTTTTCCAAGCAGAGAGAGGGTGAGAGAGAGAGACTGACAGATAGGAAATGAGGTTTTCTGAATAACCAGTATGGTTTTAACTCTGCTTTTCACCACCTTCTACCCACTGCACAGCCACACTTCAATGCTGTCCCCACTAGGCTCTTCCACCAGGGACGAGAGGTTTACAAGTGGTTCCCAGCAAGTAAGACCTCTCGGTCCTTCACTGTGAGAAAGACACAAGGTTTTACCTTCAAGTCCACACAGCTTTCGTGTATTTATTTAAAATCAGATTGTAACTAGGGCTGCCAATGGAAAAATAAGCACTGCCAGACAGGAGCGAGAACAACTAAACAAAATCATCTATTCTGGCATAATCACCTCGGTGGTACGAACGCTTGTGTTTTAATAAACTGTGAAATCACAGTCATTGTTCTCGTGAACAATGGCACAAAGCAATGAAGTCAAGTACGAAAGCTCACTTCCCTGGGGCTGAGCCAGAACATTCTGAAATCCAGACAAAAGTTTATTTACTTAAAAAAAGAATACACTTGAGACAGTAGATGGGAAACGTTTTTAAACAGTCTGTTATCTTTCTACCCCAGCCATTTAAATTTCCTTAAACTGAAGAGAAATTAACCTAGGAAATCAAACAAAACACTGGGGTCTGGGAAGTTCACAATCCATAAGATTTAAAGCTATAACCAGTTCTAAATTCCTACCGCTCACACTATTTTTGTGAAGTCAGCATCTCATGCTTACAAAAGTCCAGTCCGTTTGCTGGGGCTGATTCTTGCAACAGGGGGGGGCATTAAGTAGGAGATGCTCGCTCCCCCTCGAAAACAACTCATGTCTCATCTGCCTAGAGGGAAACAACCCCGTCTTGCTATTTTAGTCCCCATCTACAGAAAAAAGAAAAGGGATCTTAAATTTAATAAACTGGAAGAATATTGTTGATCTAGCAGAATGTCCCTGTGTTCTCAAAGGACTAGCAGGGATCTGAAGGGATATTAGAAACAGAAAGTATGAAACCTGAAGAGCTATGGGCAGTAAGAAACTCCTCCCAGTCTCTGCTGGGGATGAAGGTAACTGGAGGATTCAATTAGACATTACAATTTCTACACTATGAGGTTTTAACGACACTGGAAATTTTTGCCAAAAAACTATTTCTTCTTCCACAGGTTTCTATAGAAAAGAGACAACCAAAAGAGCAAACAGGAGGTGGCTTCATGCGGACTAAGGAAAAAATACGGGTGATCTTTGAAAAAGAAATAAGGGGAAAAAAGTACAAAAGCCTGGTCTAAGCAAACTTGTGCCAAAGAGTACTGAGGAATGAAGACAACTGAAAACTTAATTAATGTATCACTTCTACAATAATGTTTCTTCAAACTATAGAATAATTTCTTGTGTGACAAAAATGACAGTAAGAGTGTGTTGTTCTAGAAAAGAGGAAGCCGGGAGGGGCAAAAAAAACCCCACACTCTTCAAAGCAGAAACCTGGGTTCTCCAGGCATGGGCACAAGAGCGTTACGCAAAGCAAGTGGATCTACGTCATAAGGCTTCTGGGACCTAGAAAACAGACTACTTAAAAATATCTTTAAGCTCAGGCTTCACAGTCTAAAACCTAGAGGCCCACACAGTATCTAAGGATTCATTCAGCATGCCAGTCCTCGCAGCAGGGTTGAGCTCAAAAGCTTCTAAAATTCTACCTCATATTTTTATGGCACTCTCCAGTTTACAAGCTCTTTCCAAGACATCATTACGTTTTACAATTGGAAAAAGTATCCACGACAGTCTAGTCAGCATTAGTGCTGAAAAGCACACTCCTATGTACGTCCTCAAATTATGAACAAACTTTTTTAAAAAAACATATAGGGTAAGGAAGCATATAGACTACTTTTGCAGGGGTGTTCCTAACAGAAGATGAATACGTGTAAACTATTTACAGCTCGTCAGTAACAGCACAGCAGTAGCCTTAACAAGATAAATTTCCCATCATGCATGGGCTTTCCACAGTCACTCGTGTGGTGCGTGTAACACCACCACCCTTCTTGCTCACAGCCAATAAAAAGCATGCAGGAATGGAACTGAGTGAGACCGACATCATTTGGGAAGATCTTGAACTCAATTCATTTATTTTAAAAATGTGTATCCTTTAGCCCTGGCCAGGTAACTAACTTGGCTGCTTAGAGCACTGTCCCAATATGCCAAGGTTGTGGGTTTGATCCCCGGTCAGGGCACATATGAGAATCAACCAACGAATGCATAAATAAGTGGAAAAACAAGTCAATGTTTCATTCTCTCTCTCTCTCAAATCAATAAATAAATTTTTTAAATGTTTATCATTTATGACCTCAGTATTCAACTATTGTTGATAATTAACTGGCGACCAGGTTCACAGATGGTAGGCCCTCTCATGTGCCACCACCCAGCAGTGGAGGGCAGCTGGCCAGAGGACACGGAGGGGCAGCAGGACAGAGTGGTGATGAGCCACTTCGGAGTCAGCCGGGGACGCAGTCCCAGCTTTGGCCTTTGCTGTCTCTGTGAGCTTGGGTAACACCCCATTGAACCTGAGCCTCCTCATCTGTAAAATGAAGAAAATACTACCTTCCAGGTATTGTGAGGATGAAGGATGATGTTTAAGTCACCAACCACAATTCTTGACCCAATATGTGTTTCCTACCTTCATAGTTCACCATGTGTATAAAGGCGATTTCCTGGAGCTACGTCTAACTTAACAGTGCCAATACATAACTTTGAAAGCCATTTATAGGGAGCATTATATCAAAAATAGATTTCTGTACCAGTGATACATACAAGTTTATACAAGAAACAGTTACAATATCAATTTAGAATAGTTAATAAATGTCATGGATTCTTAGGAAAGGTGCAGGAATGTCTAGAAAGCAACTGTGTTGTGTTTTTCTGGAGTGTGCTGTCCCAGTAGCGTACAAAATACAAAACTCCCACTTTTATTCCTAGAATTCTCACTTCTTACCTCCTTACACTCAGCTAACCATCTTTGCATTCTGTTTAAAAAGTAACGTGCAAAAGACAGTCTCATACTAAAAATTTTTGGACTCTGGCTAAAAGGTCACTAGATGATACATCTTAAAAAGCCAAGCCTTAGGTGGAACAGAACATTATATACAGTACACCAAAGATAAAACATAAATGGAAAAACATGTAATTAAACTTTAAGATTGTTATTTGTTTTTTAGAGAGAGGGGAAGGGAAGGAGAAAGAGAAGGAGAGAAAATCAATGCGTGGTTGCCTCTCGTGAGCCCCCGACCAGGGACCTGGCCTGCAACCCAGGTATGTGCCCTGACTGGGAACCGAACCTACAGCCTTTTGATTTGCAGGCCCACGTTCAATCCACTGAGCTACACCAGTCAGGGCTAATTAAACTTTATAGAAACAAAGAAAACTATCCTGGCTTACCATGCATCAAACTGATGTAGATGCCCATGAACAAGGAAACTGTGAATGCAATTTCCTAAGCTATTCCTATAAAACCACAAATGCAGTTACAGGCGCTCTTTAATGCAACCACTTTCTGAAATTCCATAAATACTTCCCACCATTTATGTGCTCATTACTTGGCATTAGTTTATAAATAAATAAGACATGTCATTTGCTTTTTAAAAATCAAAGCCTTAGGCCTGGCCAGGTAGCTCAGTTGGTTAGAGGCTTGTCCCAACACACCAAGGCTGCAGGTCCGATCCCTGGTCAGGGCACACACACGACTCAACCAATGAATGTATACATCAGTGTAACAATAAATCAATGTTTCTTTCTAGCTCTCTCTCCTCCTCTCTCTAAAAATCAATATATTAAAAAAATATCAAAGCCTTGTTGATACCTACATGCCTGCTTGCATAAAGCTGGTAACAAAAAAAGTTTATTAAGTTTATTTAATCACAGCTTATTTCAAGAGGGAAGGAACAGGCCAATAAATATCATAAACAGAATGAATTTTAATAGCTCGCCACAAAGCTGAAATATACTTATTTAAAAAATTAATCAGCCCTGGCTGGTGTAGCTCAGTGGACTGAGCACAGGCTGCAAACCAAAGGGTCCCAGTTCGATTCCCAGTCAGGGCACATGCCTGGGTTGCAGGCGAGGTCCCCAGTGAGGGCCACGTGAGAGGCAACCACACATTGATGTTTCTCTCCCCCTCTTTCTCGCTCCCTTCCCTTCTCTCTAAAAATAAATAAATAAAATCTTTTTTAAAAATTAATCATTCATCCACACTCTTGCTTTTTCATGAATTTCAAAAGTTTCTCATTAAAAAAAAAAAACAAAAAAAAAAACAAAAACCCTCTAGCTTCCATTTTGGAGGTTAAAAACCCACACATAAACATAGTAACTTTTACTGTCAGTAACCAAAAGAAATGTTATATTTTTGTCCATTTTAAATTATCTCATTCACTTAGTCAACCTGTAATATTTGAGTCCCTATTACGGGCCAGGCATACTTTGGTCACTGGGCATACAATAACAAAGGTCCTGCCCTTCAGGATCCAACCGTCTATTGGGGAAGATTGGCATTAAAAAGCGAAAGTAAAGCCCTGACGAGTGTGCCTCAGTTGGTTGGGCACTGTCCTGCTAAGCGCAAGGTCACCAGTTCAATTCCAGGTCAGGGCACATGCCTGGGTTGCAGGTTTGGTCCCTGGCTAGAAGCAGTAAAAGAGGCAACCAATGAATGTTTCTCTCTCACATCATGTTTCCCTCCCTCTCTTTCTCCTTCCCTTCACCTCTCTCTAAAGTGAATAAATATAATCTTTAAAAATAATAATTTTTATGTTGATGATATGTCAAAATAATGTCCTAGATGCATAAAGCATATCACTAAAAGTAATGTCTGTTTCTTTTTGCCTTTTTTAATGGGGCTATAAGAAAATGTTAAATTACAGATTTGTCTCATACTTTGTATTTTATGGATGATGCTGGTCTAGAAAAAGAGGATTCCAGGGAGAGAACGGAAGAGGACAGGCCATGAGACAGGAAGAAGACAGATATGTTTATAAACCTGTAAGGAATCCTTACGGCTGGAAAAAGTGACCTAGTCAGAAAAGGTTGGAAAGGGAAGCAGAGACCAGGCCATGAAGAACTTTGTAAACCACAGACTAAATATTTGTCCCCCCCTCCCCACCACCAGAATTCATATGCTGGAATTCAACCCCCAGTGTGGTGGTGGTGGGATTGGGAGGTGGGGCCTCTGGGAGGTAGGTGCTCAAAGGACAGCCCTCCTGAATGGGGTTCGTGCCCTTGGAAGAGGCCCCAGAGAGTGCCCTCACTCCTTCCACATAAGAAAGGAATCATCTGTGAACCAGGAAAGGGGCCTCTCCAGACACCAGATTTGCAGGGACCTTGACCTTGAACTTTCCAGCCTCCAGAACTGTGAGAAATAAATTTCTTTTGTTTATAAGCCGCGGGTCTATGGGGAGCAGGTAGCTCAAACAAACTAAGATACAGGGTAAAGCTTGAATCTTAATCTAAATATGGAAGAAGCTAATGAAGAATTTAAAGCAGAAAAAAATTATTCTAAGATCTCATCAGCTATTTAGTGGAGAACTGGCAGCATCATCCACACTGCAGGAATATAGACTTTTTAGAGATTATCTAATGCGGTAATTTCAAAGAGGGAGCCCTGGGTCCCTAAAAGTCCACGTAGGTAATAATTGAGAGTCCATGAACTGATATTAATATTTTTAAAAGCTTATTAAAAAGTGTACCTTTCCTGTAAAGGGAACTGCACAAACTAAATGACTTCTTTTTCCTTTCCTTGTGGCGGAAATTATAATTACTAGATTCGTCCTCAAGTGGTATATGTGGAATATATTAGTCCTCATATTTTGTGTCATTTAGGATTAATTTTTTTAACTGATACATTTCACTTTTTTATTCAGAGACAATGTCAGGCCGGTGGAGGGGAGGGCTGGTATATCCGGAATTCATTCATCTCGCTTAACCCCTTCGAGACAGATGGAAACACTGAGGCCCACGGCTGTGCTAAGGCGCAAGCCAGGACTACGTGTGCAGCGCTCACCACTGTGCGCACTGCCCTGCCAGCCAAGGTTCCACGAGCAATCATGCATTCCCCTTGAAAACTGTAAACTTATCTAAGGACAGTAACAATTTAGACTAAGATAGATAGGTGATAGAATGCTGCAGGAAAAGCAAAGAGGTTAAAAAAAAATTGAAAGTGGTATTCGTAGTTATGTAATAAATGCCTTATATTTATATAGTAATGTCTAACTTTTATAAATATTCATAAAAACAAAAGTAGTTTTCTGATGAATACATGAAGTGCCGGCCCTAAGAAGAGACAAGCGAGGTCAAATCACAGTCTCCCTCTTAATGATCTCTCCTATACAGAGGAGCTAAACGACCATCTCATTTGATTATAAAGTCATCCAAACACAGTTCCTACACTGGCAGACTTTACAGCCCGTGTAACACAATGCACATCAGCACAGAGGCAGCAAAGCAGCGGTGTGGGCATGGACGGACCCCGTCGGACAGACTGTGCGGTCCAGGTTTCTCACTGACTGTAGGAGCCTGGGCTAAACTCCCCAGTCTCGGTCTCCTCGTCTGTGAAACAAAGAAAATAGTGCCACCTCCTACAGTTGTTTTCAGGATGAAATGAGGTACTAACTATGAAGCATTTAGCACAGAGGCCGGCATGCAGAAAGCACTGAATGTTAGTTATTTTATTATTGCTGTTTCATTGAAGATTCTTACAGAATGGTGGCTCATGGTAAACATTTTATACTGAATAATTACTCTAAAGTGTAAGGGCTAGTTATGGCTTTACCAAAACAAAATGCAGATCATTATCAATCAAAAATGTTAAGGATCTGCCCTGACCAGTGTAGCTCAGTGGACTGAGCGTGGGCTGCGAACCAAAGGGTCGCTGGTTCGATTCCCAGTCAGGGCACAGGCCTGGGTTGCAGGCCATGTCCCCAGTGGGGGCCACGTGAGAGGCAACCACACATTGATGCTTCTCTCTTTCTCTTTCTCTCTCCCTTCCCCGCTCTCTAAAAATAAATAAATAAAATATTTTTTAAAAAAATGTTAAGGATCTGAACGTGTGGTACTTGTTTCCTGAAGTACCTCAAGTAGGAACTGTCTCTCTCCTCCAGTAAATTACAGAAGAGGAAAATGTTTTTGCCTCAATGAAGCTTCGTGGAAACGATAACTAACAATGCACTGTATTCTAGACATTTATTTTTATTACTCCAAGAGTGTCCATGACCAGCAGTGGAAATACAAGCAAAAGGATATACTCAGAAATTACGTATTTTTCGGACCATAAGATGCACCTAGGTTTTAGAGGAAAACAGGAAAAACAATTTTTGAAGCAAAAAATGTGGTAAAATATTTAATAACATATATAACAAACTATAATTCAGCTACATTTGGCCTATAAGACGCACCCCCATTCTCCTCCCAAATTTGGGGGCAAATGTGCGTCTTATAGTCCAAAAAATAGTCACTGCACCTTAGCAGCAGATATTACTTGTGCTCATCCAGCCTCCCTTCTCTCTCCCTGTCCCTTTCTTTCCCTGTGTCCATTTTCTCCTTCTTGCATGTGCGCCCCCCCCTCCCCTGCTCTCCTCTCACCTTCCCTGGTCTGTCCCGCACTAACAAGTGCGGCAGATGCCTGAGCCCTGCGGCTATCACAGGGGGTATAACGACCCTCACTATAGGGCCAATTTCACCATAAGGAGTTTTATTCCCAGTGGATTTTAAAAATCAAGTTATCACTATACCACAGCAACTAGACCCTGAATTTTCTCTGACCTCATTAGAATGGAGGCTGATCTTTGCATTACTCCTTCCCCAGCCCCAACTGCCAGACTAGACCTTCCAATCTCTGGAACATCATCTATTTGGGGCCAAAGATGTCCACAAAGCTAACAACTAAGGCACTACCAACGGCAGTCAGATCAGAGCCACCCCTACCGCACCCACACCTGTACACCTGGCCATTATTTTTAAAAGACAAGTCTTTAGTATGACATTCAGTCTGGAATAAGAGTAAGCCTGAAATGCTTGCTGAGCTCAAGTCAAACTCATCTTTTTCCTGAGCTGAAATAAAATAACTATGGCCCTGGCCAGATAGAGCGCGTGGGTAGAATGCCATCCCGATTAAGACAAGGTTGCGGGGTTTGATCTCTAGGCAGGGTACATACAAGAAGCAACCAATGAATGCATAAGTAAGTGGTACAACCAATTGATGTTTCTCTGTGTCTCCGCCTCCCCCCCCACCCCCCCGCAACTTCTTCTCTCTAAAATCAAATAAAAATTAGAAAAAAAAAACACCTATAAAGCCTGGTGTAGTAGAACAACCCAGGCTCCAGTCTGGTGCCTGCTGCTGGTCCATGAGCTCTCTCAGCCTTGCTTTCTTCAATGCACAATGACACTGTCAGTCTCAAATTTTGTATCTGAATTTAGACCCTGGTCTCCACTGCCTCTGAGCAATTCTGGAAACCACACCCAAGATAACCAAAGCTAAAAATAAATAGCTAGAGGCACCAAGGAAGAGAACTAAACAGAAGCCCGTGGCAGGAATCCCACCCCCCCAACTGGGTATCATCTAGGCCAAACCGAGACCACCAGGGGAATGCTTTCAGAATATCCTGGTCACAGCACAATTTGTTGACTCATCTGTAAACTTCACATTCATTCACTTACTAAACACTGTGACCAGGTATAAGGCACTATGAAAGTGAGAGACAAGGACCCTTCCCTCAAGGGATTTGCGTACTTACATTACTTAAACAAAGGTCTAATTATGCCCTTCATTTTCCTACTGCCTAAAAGATCTGTTGTGCATCAAGCCACATAAATTCCTATAGTTAGGCCTGAGAGGAAATGAGCCATAAAAGGAAATTTCAAAATGATGTCCGCCTTCCTTCACGGCAACTAATTCCAGCCACTTCCATTTATTGCTTTCTTTTTCATGCAATAAAGAATCAGTCTGAAACCTTTTTTGTATCTTTAACATTTAAAGGACATTTTTGTTTATGGTTAAGTGTATCTTGAAAATATACCGCGAATAAAAGAAGCACAGCAGCTAAATGTGCCAGAGAAACAACAATAGGTAATGCCAATATATCTGTACATGTATATACATGCGCACATATGTGTCCGCTGTGTGTCTCTCCCAGTCAATTCCGAGGTCCTCCATAAAAAATACTTCATTTACATATTCAAATTATTGTCAGCTGTTAAAAAGATCTATTGGAGATGAAATAAATCTCTCCCATTGTTGGTAATGCTGGGCTTTATCGTGAGTAATGTCTGAATAACAACTTCAAGTCCTGATAACTTTAACAGAATGTCTTAGTCTATTTCGTTATTACTTTATCATACGGTTTGTGTCCTTAATTTGATTTCAATGTCCCGCCACCTGCAGGGTATAAATTCTAGGAACATACACACATTAAGAAAAAGCCCACAGAGCAACTGGTAGAATTTGTTTGATAACAGTCAATTAAGACCTCCTATAGGCAGGGTGACAACTTGCTAAGAAACAGTATGGTAAAAATAGATTCATTCCAGAGAAGTAAAATAGAAACTTAACTGTCACTGTCTGAAATTAATGCAGCAAGACAGGAACCACCTTCTGACTAATTTGTCTACCTCACCGGCCTTGTTTCTTCATCCCTACCTGCAGCTCTGTGGAATAGTCAAAAAATTGTTATTCGGGAACGTGATACTACGTTCTCCTGTTTTCCTCTAATCTCACTGGCCGCGCTTTTTTGTTCTTGACTGATTTTAGAGAGAGAAAGAAGAATGGGGGTGGGGGAGAGGGTCAGGCAGGGGGTAAGAGACAGACAGACAGACGTTGATCTGCTGTTCCACTTACTTATGCATTCAGTGGTTGCTTCTTATCTGTGTCCTGACCCAGGACAGAACCCACAACATATGGGACAATGTTCTAACTGACTGAGCTACCTGACCAGGGCAAGTGGCCACACTTCTTAATCTCCTTAGTAATGTCTCCCGTTCATCCTCCCTACCTCTGAATGTTGCAACATCTTCAGGACTCAATCCTTGAGCCTGTTCTCTTTACTACCTGCACTGACTCCCTGGGTGGTGTTACCCAATTTCATGGCTTTCAATTTATATCTAAACAAAAATTGAGACCCCTGAAAGAAGTCCTGCCTACCTCGTATTTCCATTTAAATGTATAATGGGCACCTCAAATTAACATGTCCAAAACTGAGCTAATCTTCCCCAGCCTGCTTCTCCATCAGTCTTCCTATTTCAGTAAATAGAGATGCTTATAAATTAGGCTGAAACACTTGGAGTCATCTTTGATTACTTTCTTTTAATATGAACACAATAACCAGTTCATCAGCAAGACCTGCTGGCTCTACCTTCAAAATACACCCAGCTTATCACTATTTCATTGCTACTGTCTTGTTCCAAGCCACCAACACCTTTCACTTCAAATAGTGAAAAAGAGCCTCCTACCTGGTTTGTCTCTGCCCTTGCCCTGACACAGTCTAATCAACACAGCAGCCACAGAAATCCTTTTAGAGGACAGATCAGATCTCATTACACTAGTCAAACCTTCCAGTGGTTTCCCTAAGAACTGTCTATGACGCCCTACACAATCTCTCCCACTCTTTCTCTATGGTCGTATCTACTACTACCCATCCCCCTCACTCAGCTCGAACCACACTGTCCTCCTTGCTGTTGCCTGCACAAACTAGGCACTATCCCACCTCAGGTCTTTGCAGGTGCTTTTTACTCTGCCTGTACTGCTGTTCCCCAAGACAGTCCATGTGGCTTGCTGCCCTAAGTCCTTCAGAGCTCTGTTCAAATGCCAACTTATCCTCAAGGCCTTCCCTACCATCTTATTTAAAATTGCAACCCCACCTCCCCGCAACCCCCGCCCCGTCATTCTGTTGGCACCTGGCCTAGTCTCATTTCCCTGCTTTATTTTTCCTCATAGCAAGCATTCACATCTGGCAAACCATGTATGTTCATTATTTGGTTACACTAGAATGTCAATACTAAAATGGCAGGGATTTTTGACTACTTTGTTCACAGTTGTCCCCAGTGCCTAGAACACACGGAGAAAAAAAAAATCAACGCCTAAAGGCTTTCAGAAACCTTTCATTCAACTATTTGTTGATATTGAAATATTACCAGGCAAAATTGTAACTTTAAAACACCAAGTATTATGAGGAACAGAACTCTCAATCACCCATACTTACACAAAGTATTGCAAACAGAAAAGCCAGTTTGTGCCTAAAAAATTAATTTAAATTAATTTTTTACTGTTTAATTTTGTTAAAGCCTTAGCACTGTGCCTAAGGAGTCCCAAGCAACACCTACAGATTTGTTTAGCTTTACTAGGAATATAGACTTGAGATGAAGGAGGAAAAAACAAAAAAAACACAGGCTTTTCCTTTCATCAGTCACCACTGACAGAAGACCTCCAAGTGACCTGGTGCCACCAATGTTTAGGATGTTTAGGGAAAAAGTGATTCTAGAAAAATAAAATAATCCTTTCACCAATCCCCCAAGAGGACTCTCTCCAAATGCCTCTGCAGACATTTGTTTTCCTAACTTTATCTCCCTTACCAAAGGCCTTCTTAATATGTAAGTGAAATCGAGGTTGAAGAAACATGATAATTTACATACACAAAAAATGGTACTCAACTCATCCTTTTTCAAAAAAATTAACTAAAACTACACTTAAAGAGTTTTTATGGAGACGTTTTGCTGTGAAACTGACTTAAGATACTCATCTAAGATGTGGGCTGATGGGTACTGTATCTTAAGGGTGGACAGTTTTGCTTACTATTCTTTATTGTGTAATGTATTATTCCCAGCCCCCACCCACCTACTCAAAAGGAAAACAAAAAACACACTGGTGCAACCAGTAAGGAATGCTACGTACAAAGGAAGCTGTCCTGAAAGGCTATGACCTAAGTGTTTAACACTGACACAGATAAAGTTTGGGCGGTAGATGTCACTTGTCTCATCCATTAAAAAAAAAAACAAGGTTCAGATTCAAGAAGGCAAGCAGAAAGAAAATAGGCGTGAAAAATAAAATCAGTCGTTTCTCCCCGGCCTCAACACGGCACAATCGCCCCCCCCCGCCGCCCCCCAAATCCTTTAACGGCCCCTTTTCCTAGCGCCAGTTCCCGAGCTCAGCCCTGCACTGCGCCATCAAATGAGTCAAGATGAGGGACCAGAGCCCCTCTAGGAAAACCCAGGCAGTAGCACACGGAGCGCCCAACACAGGGGAAAATATCCAACTACTAAAACTCGGGAACAATATACAGTGTCAACAAAGCGTCGTGCCGGTCCCGGGCGTTCAAAGGTCCTCGCCAGCTCCGTGACACTGCCAAATCGATAGGATTCCAAAAGGTAACTCGACTGTCATCGCATAAACTGGGAACAGCCAGGGATGAAGTCCAACTAGCGTTCCGCCCTGTGCTCGCCCCACAGCCCAGCGGTCTCCGACGCCCCCTCCCCCAAGAGGACTAGAGCGTCGCATCACGTGCCGGGGCTGAAACTTCGGGCCGGTGCGCAGAGGGTGGGGGGTAGGATACGCGGGATGGCAGCAAGGCCGGGGAGTTAGCGTGCCCAGTGACTCACCAGCCGCCTCCCCGTGCAGCTGCCGGGGAAGGGGCTGCCGGGCCGGTAAGGGCCGTGCCCTCAGGGCCACCTTCGCCCCTGCCCCCGCGCCCGTTATTAACAACACTGAGCCTGGAGGCAAAAGCCCCCAGCGGGCGCCCTGCGCAGCGCGGCATCCGCGGGCTTAGGAGCGCACCCAGCACGCGGAATAAATAACAATGTCATTAAATCGCCGCCCTACCGCTGGTCCGGCCGGGGAGTGGGCGCCGCCGGGAGCTGACTTTGTCTGGAGCCTGCACCCCGCCTCCCGCGCGTCCCCGCGGGGACCCCTGCTCCGCCGCAGCCCGGCCTTACCAGCCAGCTCGTCGGGCTCCAGCCCGCTGTCCGCGTCGATCCCGCACAGCACGAAGTAGTGCGCGAAGCGGCAGGCGGCCTGGGAGGAGCCCGAACCCGGGCCGGGGGCCGCGCCGCTCCCGCTCATCCCGGCCCCACTGCTCCTGCCGCCGCCACCGCTCGGGAAGGCTCGCTGCCGCGGCTGCCGCTCTGGCTGCGGTCTCCGCGCGCCCGTCCTAGGGCGATACCGGCGCGCCCATGGCCGCACTGCCGCCGCTCGTCACCGCAGCCTCGCTCCTCGCGCGGCGCCGGGGTAGCGGCAGCGAGCTCGCTCCCAGTCGGTCCGGCTCCCGGTCCCGGTGGGGGAGGGGCGCGGAGGGGGAGTGTCGGCGGAAGAGGCTCACGCCCGCCGCAGCTGCGCGAGCGAGCAGTGAGCCCGGCGTCTGGCGCCCGCCGGTCAGCTGAGCGGCGCTCGGGCTGTGGGAGCGCAGGGAGGGCGGGGGCGCCCAGGACCCGCGGTGGGGCGGGAGAACGGAGACGCGGGGGAGGCAGCGCGCGCGAGCAGCACGCGTTTCGGCCGTGCGCGCACGCGCCCAGCGGGCTCGCGGGAAGCTCCAGGCGCGGTCGGGATGCGTGCCCGCCAGACGGGGTTGCTGCGCGGGGCCGGCCACACGCACACACACAGTCGCCGCCTGCGCAGCGCCAGCCAATTAAAGGATTAGCCGCAGAGCGGGACTCTGTCTTGTAAATAGAGGCTGCCTATTCAGTTTTGGGCACGGTTAACAGCCACTCTAAGATTATTTCCCACAACGGTCTGGACCATCAACATCTTTTAAACTGTGACATGAGCAGATGTCAGTCTCATTTTAAGATCCTAGTCCTTGAATCCTTCCCCGGCCTTCACTCCCATCACAAGCAATCCCTTCTCAGTGAATTGGTGACAACTCAGAGGCGGGCCTGGGAGGGGGAGGGAGGACAACTCAATATCCTCAAAGCGTTGAGACTTCTAAAAGGACTGCCATGCCCAACTCCTCCTCACTCCCCCGCTACCCTAACCCCCGCCAATTCCGTAATTTATCCTGACATTTTCCAGGTCGGTGTAAAATAGCCTAGGCGCTCTTGTTCCCTAGATCTGTACTCATTTGATATTATCAGCTCTCGATCAGAGACTGATAAGGCAAAAGGAATTCGACCCTGAACTCTGCTCCTCCCAAGGCCATGGCTTTCTTACCTTCTATTTCCTCCGACTATCCATTCTTCAGAAGGAGCTCACCAACAAGTTCTTAGTCCTTCGAAAGGTGAAAAACGGAATGCATTACATCTCCACACTGTTGTCTCTTCCACACCACTCCCTCCTCTCTTCTTTCAGGATCTTGGTATAAGATGGGATGGGTTGCGGGGTGGGGGCATCATGAACACCACGGTAGATACACACAAGCAAACCTTCCAGGGAAGTGGACTGAGAGAAGGAACCTCAATTGTTTGACCAAATAATGTTCTTCCCGGAAGATACGTATGCGTGCATATCATCACTTACTGTTTCTGTCCTCGTTTCTCTCTCTTCAATTTTCAAATGTAAGAAAAATCAAGAAATCAGGATGAGCCACAGCCCGGATAATTGATCTTTAGCTTCTACTGCACTCTGCCCTTTTCCTTCAAACACTTACAGTGGCTTTCTCTGTGTCTGTCTTCGTTAGCTGGTTTGTAAGCTGCCCAGGGCAGGAGTCATGCCCAGAGCCCTGGTACCACATGGCTCCTCAACTTCTATGTTTTTAAAGATTTTATTTATTTATTTTCAGAGAAAGGGGAAGGGAGGGAGAAAAAGAGGCAGAGAAACATCCAACAGTTGACTCTCGCACTCCTCCAACAGGGACCTTGCCCCAGACCCAGGCGTGTGCCCTGAGCCAGAATCCAAAAGACAACATTTCAGTTTGCAGGATAACGCCCAACCCACTCAGCCACACTAGTCAGGGGTCAATTTATATTTATTGAATGAATGAAAGAAGATGGTTATCTAGTAACAAGTTGTCATGGTACTAGGAAAATATACAAACTTTAATATATGTAACATATATATGAATATATGCTAATTTGTTGAATTCAATTATTGCATTTCTTCATATAGAGGGTACTGAAGTGTGTAAAACAATTTCACTAATAAAAAAGGGAGGGAGTGACTAGATATACATGTGTTTCTCCTATTTTAGTTGGTAGCTTCTTAGAGAATGTTTGTTAGATTCTAGACTAATCAAACAATGCACAATAGGAAATTAATTTACTGTTTGCACTAACCAAGACATATGTCATTTTTTGTTCATTTGAAAGTAACTGATTTATGAGCTTGAAAGTTCCACATTAATGTTTTTAATATAATGAAATAGAATACAGCCCAAACAGAATGTATTGAATTATGACATATAAATCTCTTCAAAACTGACAAAAATCTCTAAAATCTTTCCTAAGGATTTCAAGAAAATAGTCACACATTACAAGATTACACAGTAATTTGAAAGTCTCGGGGTACATTTCTAATTATCACTTCAGAATGACACTGTGTAGGTACATTCTGCGTTAAGCTGCAATGAAACAGTTGAAAAGATAATCAAGAATTAACTATAAATCATTGCGTGTATGTTTTTCTTCCACATAATTACAGAAATAAAGTAGCTTAGTGAACATAAATGATGTGAAATAAATCTTCAAAATATTTAAATTGTGTTGAGGAGGAGAGAGATCATATCCTCTTCCCATGCTAAAATAACCTTTGTCAAAACCCATTCTTCAGGGAAAAATGGGGACAACTGTAATTGAAAAACAATGCATTTTCAATTGTTTCAAACAACAATTCAGCGTGTTTCACCTCTCTCATGCCATCCACACATGCACACAAACGAGAGAGAAGGAGTGGCTGAAGTAACTGTTCAGAGCCCCAGACATTCAGAGGGCCACATTTTCCTTGTATTAGTCACTGCATACCACCAGTTTAGCAGTGCTATCAATTTCTACTCCCCTGCTTCCCGCAGGCTGCAGCTCAGCTACTGGCTGGGCTCAGCTACCCTAAGTCTTGCCCTCGGGTTAAGGTTTTACCAGAGTCTGGAAGGTAGCAGATAGCTGCTTAGATACTTGGAGCATTGTCTTCCATTCTGCATTTGCTGCCTGAATTGAATGGAGAATTTATTGGAGTGGAGACCTTAATCCCAATTTCAACTGCTGAATAGCACAAAACATGACAAATAATCACAATTCCAAAAAAAGGAAATCTTGAGTGACATTTTCTTCTTCCAGGGTTTTAGCTTTCTGGGAAAATCTTACTGCATCAAAAGGTTATTTGGAAAAATCAATAATCATATTCCCTTATCATAGTTTCAGAGAAAGGGTCAATTTATGCCAATAAGTGTTTGGTACAAAACAGATGACTCACAATTTTGCATAAATCTGTTTCTACCTTACACAATAAGTCCAATATTATACCCCCCCAAAATCTCCTTTATTTAAGTCATTGTGCTTCCTTTGAGCACATGAAACTAAAAAGACATGATCCCTCTTCTTCAGGAGTTCATAATCTAGTAGGAAGGAAACTATTTTTTAAACATAATTAAAATAGCCCTGGCTGGTGTAGCTCAGTGGATTGAGTGCCGACCTGTGAACCAAAGGGTTGCTGGTTCAATTCTCAGTCAGGGCACACGCCTGGGCTGTGGACCAGGTCCCCAGTGGGGGATGTGAGAGAGGCAACCACACATTGGTGCTTCTCCCTCTAAAAATAAAGAAATTAAATCTTTAAAAAATATAATTAAAATTCCAAAAAGAGATGATAAAAATAAAATGTGGTATATTCCACGTGGCAAGTTCAGAAAGTGATATGGGATTTAGTGAGCAGAGATATCAAGTCTTGTTAAGAAATCCAGTTAGATATTACAAAAGTGCTAATATTTGAGAAGGGCCTTATAAGAGGAATAAGATTTTATCAGGTATAGATGGAAAAGAAGACATTCCAGGCACAGAAGAAATGACTGGGATGTAGAAAGTGGAGCCCAAGCATTAACAGCCTTGAATGCCAGGCAAGTAGGGTTGACTCACTTTCTTTTACTCTTATACCTACCTTGCTGATATCCGAAAGCCAGTCTTAGCTAGCTTTGAGTGAACTTAACATGGAATATTGAGATAAAATAAATATCTAAGTCTTGCAGAATTTTGGTGACACATACATTGTTAGCGAACCAGAAGCAAAGCATAAAAGAGTACATTGTAGGATTATCTTAAACTTCCTTTCAATTCTACTGTCTGTAAGCCTATGAAATCTCTACTTGAGTTTAGTTATCTTCTCCCATATACTACTTACAACTTCTTTTCAGAGATCCACTTTGGAATTTGATTATTTTTTCTTTTTATAATGAAAAAATTTTAAATATACAGAAAGACTAAAATAATAAATGCCTACATACACATCACCTAATTTTAATATTAACTTTTTGCCACTTTTGTTTCATCTATTTGTTTTTTACTAAAGTATTTGAAAATAAATAAGGCATAACATTTGTCAACATTTTGATTATGTCTCTGTCTTATCTAAAGTTTCACATGAATTTCTTTTTTTACTTTCTCAGTGAAATCTCCAGACTTTCTTCTCTCCCTTTACTGCACATAAAATGTCCACCATTCGTTCCTATTCATCACCTAATGCTATTCTCTCACAGTCTTTTTACAATAATACTATAGTAGATTCATATGTGTCGTGGTTTTCTCAGTACTGCCTCCATATTTCCAAAACCCACTTCCCTTCATTCCACCCAAATTGTTCTCTCAGGAGCTACAGTGATATGCTACAACTTCTCTCTCTCTCTCTCTCACACACACACACACCCCCCACAGTCGGCTGGTCTAGAAGAAGGCTAACGGCCCAGGCTGGGCCAGTGAGCAATTTCCCGTCGGTCTTGGACTTAGGTCTCAGAGAGTTTGGGTGGTCTCTCTGCAGGTGGACGACTCTGTTAGCTGAAAAGCCCAGGAGCTCTCAGTGACCATCTCTCTATCACGTGAGGAAAGATAGTCTGCAGTAAGAGAGGAGAATAACGCTGACATGCAGAACAGAGAGGACAACTGGAGAAAACATTCTCCATTGTTATCATGAAGTTTACTTTTGTTCCTAAGCTAATTTACACGGAGGGTCTGGCACTTGCAGCCAAAATGTGATTGGTAAATGCAGTCTGTCCTGGGACATAGCGGTAGGAAGAACGGGAAAAGCCTGCAGACTACCCCTGACTTAAAGGTACAAAGACCACTCTAAACATTTACTTGCTCCCACATTCAAAAGACTTAAAAGAGAAGCTGTAATTCTGTGCATGTTTTCAAGATCTCTCTCTAATTATAAATACATAAACCTATAAAAACTAACCATACTTATCTTTTTACTTATTGAGACAATAGTAAACCTATATTAAAAATATAATGAAGTTTTTTCTCCTGTTGGTAGATTGTACTTTGTGTTCAAAAATCTTAATGTTACATTGCTTGCAATACGTGTATCTGACAAAAGACTTTTATATAGAATATTTAAAATTATCAACTGAGGATTTTTTAAAAACAATTTTGTTTATTTTTATTTTTAGAGAGAGGGAAAGGGAGGGAGAAAGGGAGAGAAACATCAATCAGTTGCTTCTCCCCCGACTGTGTACCTGGCCTGCAACCCAGGCATGTGCGGTGACCGGGAATCAAACTGGCGACCTTTCAGTTTGCAGGATGACACCCAATCCACTGAGCCACACCAGTCAGGGCCCAAAGACATGTTTTTATTGATTTTAGAGAGAGAGAGAAACATTAATGGATTGCCTCCCGTACACCTCAACAAGGGATTAAACCTATAACCCAGGTATGTGCCTAACTAGGAATCAAACCCACAACTCTTCTGATGTACAGGGATGACACTCCATTCAACTGAGCCACCTGGTTAGGGCTAAAGAACTCTTACAACTCAATTAGACAACGCCGTTTTTAAATGGGCAAAATATCTGTACAAACACTTCACAAATGAAAATATATGAATGGCCAAGAAGCACAGGAAAAGATGCCCAACATCACTATTTCAAGAGATAGAGATGGAAAAGATCAAGGATGACTAAACAACGAGGAGATAGCACTTTCTATGCTCTAGAATGGCTAAAAATTAAAAGTCTGACAATACCAAGTGTTGGTGAAGATGTACATACTGCTGGTGGGAATGCAAAATGACACAACTTGGAAAACAATTTGGTAGTTTCTTGTAAAGTTAAATATATGCTCACCATATGTTCAGGCAAATTCCACTTGTATGTAACCCCCAAGAGAAATTGAAACATGAGGCTCTTGGGGGCAGGGGAAAAAAAATTTGAAACATATGACCACAAAAAGACTTGTTCCCACAAATGTTCATAGCGGCTTCGTTCATAACAAGCCCAAAGCAGAAATAACCTCTGCCAGGTAGCAATTTATTGCCACTCAGACTCGAACCCACTTTCTCTGCCCAGCTTTGCTGTAGTGGAGCTGGAGCCTGCACGCATGTCTCGTCTGCCTGCGGGCACAACGTCAGGCTTTGTCGAAGTGCAGGGACACGACAAGGTGGAATCGGCAGGAAGGCATGTTCCTTCCAGGTTCTGGTCCTTCTCCCATATTTTTATTCAGCGCAGGTACTAACACCTGGTAGCACTCACCTCTGCAGCCCTCACTGGCCAGTCCCGACCTGTCTCAGGCCTTGTTCTTCCCACCCTTGGGCTGCTACTGGAGGCCAGCTCCAAGCTGTCTGAATTGTCTGCAGGCTGCAGGCCACGGTGGGCCAGCTCTAGCTGTGTCCTTTGGCAAGTTTCCTCATCACAGACAAACATGTCGTGCATTCCAGCGGTTGCCACCCTCTCTTGGAAGAAGTCTGAACCGAAGCCTGTGAGGGGCAGGGCGTGCTCCCCCAAGTCCTTGGTTCCTTCAGCGCTCACTCTCCCTCAGCCCGCCTGCTACTTCCAGACCCTCATTTACCCTTTTATGTCATTAATCACCTTTTACTAGTTACTAAGTATATTAAATTTTCCTGTTCAAATTGAATGGATTCTGTCTCCTGACTGATATATATATAACCAAGGTGTCCATCCCCAGGTAAATGGATAAATAAATTGGTATACACATACTCTGGAATATACTACTAAGCAATAAAGAAGAAGGAACTTCTGATATATGCAACCAGGTGATGAGTGTCAAAAATTATGCTGAACAGGAAGATATCAGGTGCAAAAGAGTCCATAGTATGTTATTTATGAGAAGTTCTAGGGCAGAAAGCAGATTAGTGGCATCCTGGGGCTGTGGTGGGGGTCAAGGGGTAGAGAATTGACTGCAAAAGTGCACAAGTGAACTTTCTAGAGTATAAAAAAAATTGGATGTCCTGATTGTGGTAGTGATTTCACAGATACATATATTTGTCGAAAAGCATTGAATTGTGCACTTAGAATGCGTGTATTAAAATATATGTAAATTATACCTCAATGAAATATCTTGAAAAAGAAAAAGCAGCCCTGGCTGGTGTGGCTCAGTGGTTGAGTGCCAGCTTATGAACCAAAGGGTCACCAGTTTCATTTCCAGTCAGGGCACATGCCTGGGTTGCAGACCAGGTCCCCAGTAGGGGATGCACAAGAGGTGACTGACTACACATAGGTGCTTTACTCTCTCTCTCTCTGCCTCCTTCCTTTCCCCTCTCTCTAAAATAAATAAAAGCTTTTTTTTTAAAGATTTTATTTATTTATTTTTAGAGAGAGGGGGAGGGAGGGAGAAAGAGAGGGAGAGAAACATCAATGTATGGTTGCCTCTCACATGGCCCTCACTGGGGACCTGGCCTGCAACCCAGGCATGTGCCCTGACTGGGAATCGAACCGGGACCCATTGGTTCGCAGCCCGCGCTCAATCCACTGAGCTACACCAGCCAGGAAGCTTTTTTTTTTTTAAGTAGAAAGATATATAAAAATAAAAATTATGTCCATTTAAAAATTTATTTTATTTTATTTATTTTTTAGAGAGAGGAGAAGGGAGGGAGAAAGAGCAGGAGTGAAACATCTATGTGTGACAGAAGCATCAATCTGTTGCTTCTTGCAAACCCTGCTCTGGCTCGCAACCCAGGTATGTGCCCTGAGTAAGAATCAAACTGGTGACCTTTTGGTTTGCAGGCCAGTGCTCAACCTACCGAGCCACACTAGCCAGGGCAAATTATGTCAATTTTTAATGGCACCTTATGTATCAAAACTTTACAGTTTCTAAAAGTCTGCTCAACTTTGGTGATTGACAAGACTTGATTCAAATTCTTACAAAAATCTTGTCCAATGTTCACTTGTTCAGCTGGCATGTTTTGAGGCCGTTTGGTCTGCTGGTGAGGAAGATGGCCTTCAGGGTCACATGGCCGGGCTTCAAACCTCACTGCTCACCTATAAGACAACCTGCTTATTGTCACTAAGCTTTAAGTTCCTTATTTGTACAGTCGGGATCAAAAAAAGGTCATTGTAAAGTTTAGAGGAGGTAATACATATATGGTTAGCATAGTGCCTGGCACACAGAAAGCCTAGGATACATGTAGGGTATTGTTTTTATGAGTCAAGCATGGAGCTAAATAGCTTAACATACAATACCTCATGATTGGACTTTTAGCAGAAGTTATGGGATTGGAAAACCAGTGCTTGGATATTCCTATAAATATTTGAAGTTCTTAATCAAAATTCCAAGAGGTCCACCTGGCTGGGTAGCTCACTTGGCTGGAACGTCCTGCCAATACGACGAGGTTGCAGGTCTGATCTCCAGTGAGGGCACATACGAGAAGAAGCCAGTGAATGCACAAGTAAGTGGAACAGCAAGCCAGTGTCAGTCTCTCTAGCTCTGGAATCGATTTTAAAAAATTCCAAGAGGACTAGTGCTTCTTGGATAGCACCTGAAAATACAGCAGGACATGGCCAGGTGTAATCAGACAGGGTGAGTGGGGGTATCAGACCCTGGCTCTGGCCCCGCCCAACAAAACATGACAAATACTGGGGAGTCGGGCTAGGCATAACCCAGAATTCGTGCTGGTGCCAACGCCAGAGGTTGACTTCGGCAGCCAAATTTGGCATCCAGGGAGGGCCACGATCTCTAGTTGGTACCTAGACAGTTAGCTAAAGGGGTTGTAAGATTTATTTCTAAAAGGTGGCAAAAGAAGGAATCTAATGCAGGTAACCTTCAGAAGTCTGGGCAAGCAGTCAGCCTCAGGAGGTCATAGGAATCACATGAGAGTGCTTTTGGATTCAGAGGTGAAGTTAGTTGGTTCAACTGTGTCCTCACAAAAGATATGTCCAAGACCTCATCCCTGGCTTCTGTGAATGTAACCTTATTTGGAAATAGGGTCTTCGTGGATGTAACGAAGTTAAAGATTTCAAAATGAGGTCCTCTGGATTTAGGATGGGCCCTAAATCCGATCCTGGTGTCCTGATAAGAGAAAGGGAGATTTGAGATACAGGGACACACAGAGGGGAAGGTCATGTGAGGACAGAGGCAGAGCCTGGAGTGATGTTCCTACAAGCCAAGGAATGTCGAGAGTCACCTGCAGACACCAGAAACCAGGAGAGCGCCACGGAATGGACTCTCCCTCATGGCTGCACAAGGAACCAACCCTGAGGATACTTTGATTTTGACCTCCTAGCCCCCAGAATTGAGAAAATACATTTTTGGTTTTTTAAGCCACCAAGTCTATGTTAATTTGTTGCCCTGGCTCTAGGAAATGGACACAGAGGGGAACGGGCAAGGGCCCAGCATGAGAACGGAACTGGAGGCCTAGGTGAACTACCAAAGTCAGATCCATGCGTAGTACTTGGGCCTCATCAAAGGAGAGTAATGTTTGCATGTAAGATAGGGCCCAATTTCAATAACCTAGTCACAATGACAAATTCTAAGTAGAAAACACAGGGGCTAGATTTGATAGAAGATCTAGACTTGAAGCAGAAAATGGGGCAAGGGGAGGCCTGGAAAATTATATCCAGGTGTTTCCACCTATGGGAAGGAAAAGCCCAAAAGAGGCCAGAACCTGAAACAGTACAGCATTGGATTTTGAAAGATCACTAAACAATGTCTTCTCTCTATTCCAAGATGGGAACCAGTTCAGAAGCCATAGGACACCAAGAGATGAGGAACAGAATACGGACTTTACTAATAAGCTGGTTAGAAGAGAGAAATTATTTCTGGGGACAAAATGATTTGCTGCATTACTCCACATCCCTCTGGCCTCCTTGTCCACCAGGCCAGACCCTGGCACGGCACGTAGAAGGGGACGTGTGAGGCTGCAGAGCATCCACATTTATCCTGGTGTCACTGTTCTGTAGAAGCTCCGCGTCGAAAGAAGACAGATGAATCTCCAATACTTGCAATCTTTAATGGGATTAGCTTCATCGGTGACCAAATGAGGACCATGAATGTCAGACTTCGCTATCTGCCAATCAGGCAGAGGTAAGCAGGAGGCGAAGGAGGGGTCCAGAGTTCTAGAGCAGTAGCAGTCCCTCTGTGTGGAAGCTGGAGGCAAGAAGATAGGAAGTTCCTCCCCAAAAGGTGGTGGTTTACTCAGAATCGTTCCCCTTCTCCTTCATTGTGAAGCGTTCATGTGGTTTGACATTGGCCTTCCTCCTAGCTCCAGGGTGAGGCTTTGTGAACCTGTGTCTCTTATAAGAGTTACAGGTGTAAGGGTGGACAGTTGTCCTAAACGGTTGGTTAGTGTGAGGTCCGGGACCTCTGAGTGGCACTTGGAGGAAGAAACACCTGTTCCTGCACTGGGTGTGAACAAGGAAGCACACACCCTCGTCGGCAGCCCCGCGAGGGAAGCTGGGGTCAAGAATGAAGCCAATAAGCAGAACGGGGCCGAGCCAAGACAAACTAAAGAGCAGATTACATCATAGACTCTGGATCAAGTCACACAAGAAGCCCGCCGATATCTCGAATTTGTCAGTTAACGTGAGCATTCCATTTATTGTTTCAGCCAGTGCGAGTTATTTTCTTTTACCTGGAACTAAACGTACACCTTCAGATTAAGGGTGCTGATCTCTACATTTCCTTCCATTTAAATAAATTATGTTCTAAATCAAAGAGGAAAGAAATATATAATTCCATACTCTGGAAAAAACAGTCCCAGAGCTGTCTCTTCTGAAGGAGATGACCACGGCCTGCCACAAGGGCCTCAGGCGGTGAGGAAGGGCCTCAGCCGTCTTCCGTGGAGGACACTTTCCTTGCTTGGCTGGGTTCCTTCTCCCTAAACCAAGACGGGCAATATAAGAATAGCTATTAAAATACAGATTTTCTAAATCAGAATTTAGAACATTTATAACCTTTGATTCATCCGTTCTGGCCCTCAGAATACACAAGTGAGGGATGTGTGTACAATAGTGTTCCCTGAAATAAATAGTGTTCATGATAATCAAACAGTGGACACAATCCTATTTCTACCAGGAGGAAATGGTTGTATAAATTCTATGTGATGCAATGGTAAGAATAAGGCAGCACTGGAGGAAAAACGTATCTAGTATAGATGAATGGAAAAAATCAAGAAAGAAAAACATTAACATATAACATGATCCTATTGTTTATGTTAAAATAAACTGTATACATAATTTATGCCTACAAATGAAAGGTTTCTACTTTTTATTTTTCATATTTCTGTACTTTAAAAAAGTTGTACAACAGGCATCTATTACTTTTTGTAATTCAAAATCTTTCTTTCTTAAGTGTGTATACATGTATTTTTCTGTGAGAAAAGATTATCAACATTGTGAATCATGGTTATTATATAAATAACTCAAACTTGTAACTATTTTGTTGACTTATTCTTGACACTAACTCAAATGACTATACATATATTCATTATGCATATATACACATGCATGCATGATCATTCATTATTTAAAAATTCTTATTGTGTGCCTCCCATCGGCCAGGCAGCATTCTAGAAATATGCCAGTGACTGAAAGTCCTTCAGATAAATCATGCTGCATATATGTACATCCAAAATAGTCTCAAAAACATAAGTAACTATACATTTTGAGAGGAAGCAAAATATTTATGTGTATGTATGTATCATTTTCAATCATCAAAAAACATTTAATTTGGCTATAAATTAATGAACTTGATTTCATGTTATAAATTTGTAGTCTTTCTCAGTTTCATCCAAAAACCTTATGGTTGAAAGCACTGATTTGATCTGAGTATATTTTATATGCAGCATCTTTAGGCCCTAACCGCACGGCAGAATTTGAACCTGAGTTCTCAGTTTTCGACCTTAACATACGATTTCTAATACCTCCTTCGAATCACAGAAATCTCATTTATTCTCTCCCACTCTAAATTCAGAGGCATTTGTAATTAGCCCTACACAGTTTAGGATTGCAATGTTAATTAATTCAGGTGTATAAATCTCTTCTTTCCAACTTGTGCCGCTGAGAGCTTCCAGAGGTCAGGAACTGGTTTCCCCTTTCGTTACACTCCCAGATCACATGCTTTATTTTTTCAGAAAATTGATTGACTAAATATATCCTGTAGCTTCCTCAACTAAGAGCTTTCATTTAAGCTAAAAATAGAACACAGGTCCTCTGTGCTTTTCAGTCATAATCAATATTACCATTCATGAGGCAATTACTTTAACTTTAGCCATTTAGACATAACACCATTATTAAATTAGGCTTGAAATCTTAGAAAGAAATTTTAGGATATTTAGTCACCTTAGCTCACTTCTAAGCAACTGTCTCCCAAGCTTAGAGCCCCTTATCCTTTTTAGGGAGCAATCTTAGCTTACATACTAGTTTTTGGAATACACTGTGGAAAGTACCTATTAGTTGTTCCAAAAAACTATGGACTCTATCTCTCTCTTGTTTAAAGAATTCTTCTCCTATGACTCTGTCCTTGAACTTTGGAGTCCAACAATAATTAAAGGTATTAAAAAAGATGCTGGGAGAAAAGCCAATTTAATTGTACTATCCTGAATAATTGTTTCTGAATTCCTGCTTGCTCATTGTGGTTTTCTTTTTTCTTTTTTTGGCAGGAAAAATATTAATATCAGATTCCAACAATCTTCAAACAAGTAAAAATTGTAATCTGGTTGAGGCCTATTTAAAGTAACAGAATCCAAGGCAACACAAGAGCCTTAATTTTAGACATGCAGGTTATTAAACAAGTGTAGGAACGAGTAGTGAAGAGCTGGGAGCATGAAACAACCATCTCAAATCCGTATCCACTTGCCCTGGCTGGGCCGCTTGGTTGACTGGAGCGTCATTCCCATACACCGAGGTTGCAAGTTCATTCCCCAGTGGGGGCACATACAAGAGGCAACCAATGAATGCGTAAATCAGTGGTACAACAAATCAATGTTTCTCTGTCTCTCAAATCAATAATTAAAAAAATGTATACTCCCATTTCTTCAAGGTTTGAGATGGATAAAATAACTCCAACTCTCTGTATATAGCTGCTCTGTCCTTAAATTTATTTAAGTTTAACTCTTTATCATTTCACAAAATTGTTGACTATGTAGGGTTATAAAACCCCAAATTCCTTGCCTTCGTTAAGGCTGCTATAGCAATTGACCGACTGGGCGACTCAAACAGTGGAAATTCTCACAGTTCTAAAGGCTGGAAAGCCCAGGATCCAGGGGCCAGCAGATGGGGTGTCTGGTGAGGGCTCTCTTCCTGGTTGGCAGAAAGTCGTCTTCTTGTCATGTCCTCACGTGGGGGCAGGGGAGGAAGCGATGAGAGGAATAGGTTTACATGTATAATTTATAGCTAGAAATGTTAAATATTGGGTGGCCAGCTTTTCAACATTGTTTGGTAAAAAGTGAGTTTTGGAGACTCCTCTAAGGCAAAGTATGACCAAATTATAATAAAAAATTAAGTTAATAACAGAATTATAGTTTTACCCCCCCCAAAAAATAAATTACTGAAAAACGGGAAGCTTGCTAAGTTAACATCTGAATTTGACACTAAAATGTCTCTTATCTAGAAATGTATTTTCAAATGTTATCACTGGCTACAGGCAGGCAGTAGCTGCACAAAGATAGCAATTACTGTGACAGCAGTTGACTGCTGAGACCAAATTAGGGGTAATTATTTACTCTCATTGCTATAATTAGAAATGTACGTGAGGCACCCAGAAGCTACTATAAAGGGGGTTGTGGATAAATACACACTACTTTTTATATTAATCTTGAAATGCACGACTTTACAAAAATGTTTTAAAAAACTGAACCCTAAAGCTAGTGAAATACAGACAACAATTTATAGTCTTATAACCTGTGTATTCTTTTTTTGAATAGCAGCCATAATCTACAAACATTGGATAAATATTGAACTCTTTTCTTAAACCACTGTTATGGAAATTCCCAACCATACACAGAGTAGAAAGAAGAGGTTAATGGTACCGTGTATCTGCACCTGGTTTAACATTTATCATCATATGGTCAATCTCATTTCGCTTTTAACTCTGTTGTCTCTACATTCCCTCCACACTAGATTACTTAAAGTCAACTGTCAGATATCATAACATATCATTTCACCAGAAAACACTGTAGTTTGGAGGGGGGTATAAGGGGACTAAGTGGTAATGGAAAAAAATATAATAAAGATTATGTATTTTTAAAAAATAAAATACTGTAGCCCTGGCTGGTATAGCTCAGTGGATTGAGCGCGGGCTGGGAACCAAAGGGTCGCAGGTTCGATTCCCAGTCAGGGCACATGCCTGGGTTGCAGGCCAGGGCCCCAGTGGGGACCACGTGAGAGGCAACCACACATTGATGTTTCTCTCCCTCTCTCCCTCCCTTCCCTTCTGTCTAAAAATAAATAAAATCTTTTTAAAAATACTGTAGCTTAAGTATATTTTCATGTATTGTTTTGTGTTGAAATCATGTTCAAATGAACATATCTTATAAATCACATTCCCACACTTAATAGATTAGTTGGTTGATTGATTTTATCCAAATATTAGAAATGAAGCCAGTTGATTGTTTACAAGTTAAGAAACAACAAAACTGAACTCTAACCTCTTTGCTTTTGAAAATAATTTCTCTGAGTCCAGGATGAAAGGAGAAATATTTTGACATCCTCTTTCCTAACACCATGGCTAATTGTTGCACTCACTGTTAAAATATTAAAATTCTTCTTAAAAGGTGGAAACTAGGGTTTCTACCCACTTTTTCCCCACACCCAACCCCTGGCTTCTCTGGCCCTGGGCCAAAGGAGTCCTGGGCTCTGGTGGGCAACTCTGCTGGCACCCTAGGGGCAATGCTTGGTGCCCATTTGGTCCCCTCCTGGTTGGCCAGCCTGCTCTCCGACAGATAACCTTGTGTCTACCGTGGCAACAGTGGTCTCCACAGGGTACCAAAGTGATTGTTAAATATTTTAAGTAACACCTTTACCTAAGTCCCTTCATTATTTCCTGTTGTTTGGGAGTTTAGGTGAATTTAATTAGGGCTACTGGGGTGAATGTGGACTTCGGAGTCAGGCCTGGTTCAGATCAGAATCCATCACCTGTGTTCTAGGTAAACTGTAAAATGACAATATTAATAATATCTAACTCAAGCCCTGGCCAGTGTGGCTCAGTGGATTGAGCACTGTGGCCTGTGAACCAAAATGTCACCAGTTAAAGTCCTGGTCAGGGCACATGCCTGGGTTGTGGGCCAGGCCCCTAGTTGGAGGTATGTGAAAGGCAGCTGATTGATATTTCTGTCCTTCTCTTTCTCCCTCCCTTCCCCTCTCTCTGGAAATAAATAAATAAAAATCTTTTTAAAAAAATGTCCAACTTAAAAAATAAAATCTAACTCATTGAATTGGTTGGAGAACTGAGTGAGATCATCTTTCAATGTCTAAATGTCTGAATTTCTGATACGGGACTTGATTTTCTCTACGATCCTCCTCCTCACACAGTTCTCCTCGTACCAGCCCAGGACACTGCACTCACGTTTGCTGAAGCCCCAAACCAGAGTCATTCTGGATTCCCCCAGCGAGGGGGTCAGCCTTCAAAAAGATCTTAAATCCAACCAGTGTGTACCACCTCCATCGCTGCTACCCTAGTTCAGCAATCCCCACACTTTTACTTTCAGGATCTCTACACTCTTTGAAACCGCTGCGGACTGCAAAGACTGTTGTTTATGTGGGTTGTATTAACATTTATCATCAGTATTTGAAATCAGAGCTGAAACACATTTAAAATATTTATGTATTCATTAAAAAGTAATGAGCCCATAGCATATTGATATAAATAATATATGTGTGTTTTAAAGTAACCTTATTTCCCCTACAAAATTTAAAAAGAAGAGTGACATTGCTTTGTTTTCCTCTTTCTTTCTTTCGGCTGATCTCCTTAATGTCTGGCTTTAAAAAGAGGTTGGGTTTTCATAACTACTTCTGCATTTGGTCTGCTGCAATATCCCATGTCATGTAGCCTCTGGAAAACTCTATTGCATACATGTGAAAGAATGAGAATAAGAAAGGCAAATAAGGTCCTACTGCAATTATAAATACAGTTTGGACCACGCACACCCACTAGGTTCTGCCTCCAGGATTCCAAGGAGTCCCCCAGACCATAATTTTTAACACTTTTTTGAAAATTGAGACATAATTTACATACCCAGAACTTTATCCATTTAAGATATACTGTCCCATGTTTTCAGTATATTCACAAATTTGTACAAAGTCACCATTACCTAACTCCAGGACATTTGTGTCACTCCGTATCAGCCATGACCTGTTCTTCCTCATACCCGCACCTGGTAACTACTAATCTACTTTCTTATTCTATAGATTTGCCAGTTCTGGACACTTCACAAAAATTGAATCATACAATGTGTGGCCTTTTCTGTCTGGCTTCTTTTATTTAGACTAATATTTTCAAAATTCTTCCCTGTTGTAGCATGTATTGGTACTTCATTTATTATATGGCTGAATCATATTCCATTGCATGTGTATATTGCATCATATTTACCCATCAGTTGATGGACATTTGGGTTGATTCTACTTTTTGGCCATTATCAGTAATGTTGCTGTGAACCTGAATGGTATGGGCACGAGTTTTCAATTCTGCCAGGCGTACACCCAGGGTAGGACGGCTAGGCCGTATGACAGCTCTGTGTTCAGCTCTTCGAGCAACCGCCAAGCTGGCAAGACCACGCTGAGAGCCGCCTCCCTAGTCTGAGCCATTCTCACTTCCTGGACTATTGCAAGAGTTGCCTAACCAATACCCCTGATGGGTGGGAGGTTTCCACCAGGGTGGTCTGCTGGCCCTGTAGTTTTCATTCCACACCTTCCAGAACCATCTCTTTTAAGAGCTCACATTACAGCATATCACTCCACTGTGTAAAGCACTCCAGTGGTTTCCCATTACACATAGAACAAAATCCCAACTCCACCATGGCCCTAAACATGGTCTAGTGCCTGCCTACCTCTGGGACTGCACTTTGCTCACCATCCTGCTCCTCACTCGCCGTGGTCCACCCAGGCTTCTGCTTTTCAGACCTGCCAAGCCCTTCCCACCTCAGAGCCTTTTAATGTGTCTGCTCCTTCTGGAACTTGTTGCCTTCTAATTTTGTGGTAGTTGGCTCCTTGTAGATCATTCAGATCTTAACTTGGATGGAACATCCTTAGAAGGGACTTTTTTGACCTCCTAATCTAAAATAACCACTCTCATTAAGCACTCTTTATCTTAGCTATATTCTATTCAGAGTAAACATTATTTACTTATTTGTTTAATTGTTAATTTTCAGCATATATCCAGTTTCTAGAACAGATGCACAGTAGGTATTCAATAAATATTTTGGAATGAGTGCATTAAAAAAAACGAAGTCACCTGGTGCTCCAGTTATCTATTGTGGCATAACACACTATCCCAAGACTCAGTGATTTAAAACAACTGTTTATTTTGGCTGGGCTCTGCTGAGTGATTTTTCTATTGGTCTTGCAAGTGGTCACTTGTGTAGCTTCAATTAGCTGGCAGATTGGCTAAGCGCTGGGTTCAGCTGGCTCTCCCTCTCCCTCCGGACCTGGCCTCTGCATGGTCTATAGCAAAGTAGCTGATTTCTTACATGGCAACAAAGTGCTCCCAAGAACAGCAAGTAGAAGCTACTGTCTTTTCAGACATAAGCCTGCCCTGCCTGGCTCAGTGGATTGAGTGCCGGCCTACAAAGCAAGGGGTCACTGGTTAGATCCCAATTAGGGCATCTGCCTGGGTTGCGGGCCAGGCCTCCACTAGGGGGCGGAGGAGAGGCAACCACACATTGATGTTTATCTCCCTCCCCTCCCCTCTAAAAATAAATAAATAAAATCTTAAAAAAAAAAAAAGACATAAGCCTAGAACTAGCACAGTATCACTTCTAGCATATTCTGTCAACACAGCCAGCCCAGATTCAAGGGACTACACAGGGGCATGAATATCAGCAAGAGTGTTTCTCGGGGATGGGTCACCAGGAGATAACCAAGGAAATCGGCAAACACACCATACAAAGGCTCAGTATATTTTACCTGTTCTTATCATGACTCATTGGCAGCTGGAGATCGCAAACTATGGCATCTTTCCTAACGTACAGTTGTGTGAACAAGAGTAGGAAAGAGCTTATGAACTATTTTGACTATAGAACTCTTTGTGGCCACTTGATCAAAAAGCACGCACCTAGATATGGAAATATTTTATTAGAGACTCTTTGTAGCTATATTTGTTAGAATGGAATTCTAACCCGGGGAGCACAGTCCAGGAGTTCGGTGGGACTCTGAGGCTGGGCTGCGTGGGCGGAGTGCTGGCGAGGCTGCCTACCAGCTGGTAATCACGCACCAGTTTCCTGATCTCTTTGTGCTTCGTCCTCATCTGTGAAATGAGATGGGTGAGAATCGGATCTACATAGTGGGTTACCGAGAACGAAGTTTGTTCACATCCATAAAATACAGGATAATGCCACGTAATGACTGGTGGGTAAACATTTGTTTAAAAAAATTCAGGAAAAAAATATGGAAACATTAATTCTAACAACATCATTAGCTGCTTTTATAAACTAGCAGATAGACTTTTTTTTTAACTTGCCAAAAGGCAATTGAACTAAATCAAAATAATTTACCAGGACGTTATCTAAACCCTTCCTTCTTCCAGGTTTTCTCTAATCATTAACTATATAACCACAGCTAGTGGTCACGTCAACTAGCCGGATAGTTCTTTTCAAAAATTCACTTTTACAATTATTTAATCAGAATTTCTTAAGACTTTGAGCTTTATCGTACTTTCACATTCCTTAATAACTCCTTTAAAAAGCACCCGCTCCCCCCAAACCCCACAATAATGACTAGCAAGATAAAGTAATATTGGAAAGCAATGCCTGTTCAAAGGTTGGGTTTGATTGTGAAGGGCTGAAGGTCACCCATAGTCCCAGGAGGGCTGGTCCTTGGTCTTTAGGACCTAGGGTAAATTCAAGGCTTTTCCTGGACTTCTGCTTGCTGTTTGGTCAGGATAGACTCTTCCAGACGACACAACCACTTCACCTCCATGCAGAGGCCCCAGGCAAGCAGAGGCTGTGAACAGGGGCTGGGAGTTAATCTCGTTCTCACTAGAGCATTCCAGGATAAATTTCCAGGCCAAATTCCAGCAGCAATTTTAGAAACCATGGATAAGATGGAATCATTATGAAAAAGATTAAAATATCACCTTATGCTTATGTGTCATAGTAGCTTTTTAAAGTATTTTCAATGTCATATCATGAACAGTCTCAGGCACGGAGCAAGACCAATACAATTCACTATTGCTCCCATGACGATCAGCATTCCAAAGATGAGGGGTCAAAGCAGAAGGTTAATTATAAATCAGAGTGTCTGGGTCCTTGGACCTGGCGGTCTGTTCAAACCTGAGGGAATTACAGGGACAGCTACAGGTTCCCTTCATTTTCCCTGCACTTCTTCAGTACAAGTGCCTGCCAAGTTCTGAGCACTGACAAAGCTTCAAATTCTCTTACTTTCTCCTAATTTCCATTTTTTGTGAAGCTATAACAATAAAGGAGGAAAGGGAAGGCATTGCATTACCACCTTAATGCAATTATCTTCATTTCTATATATTGCCTCCTAGACTTTGTCCGAATACGTGAAGATTTTCACATAATTATCATCTTAGGGCACATGATTTGAATTTTACTTTTTCCTTTTATAGCAACGTTTGCTCACATTGTTTCATAATCTTCTTAATCATGGTGGCTTCATATTTCTGGGAGTTGGAACATGTGTGTTATTATGTGGCAATTTACTTAGTCATGTATCTATTAGTAGGCATGTAGGTTGTTTCCACTTTCTTTGTTGCTGCTGTTACAAACGTTGCAATGAACTTCTCTGTTTTCATACCTTCTTTTGCAGTATTTCCATGCTATAAATTTCTAAGAAGAAGGCTATGGGCGGTGGCAGAGGGGACTTCTCTAGATGACTGCAACAATATCTCTTCTGATCTCATTGCTCTTCTGCAATGTGACCTTTATACTCCCCCTTGAACCTGGGTGAGTCCTGTGACTGATTTGACCAATAGTATTTGGCAATAGTCACACTGCATCTATTTAGAAGGTAAAACCCTGAATTGGCCTGGTAACATTGACTTCCTGTTTCGACAAAGTATCTCTATCCTGAGACCACTATGCTGTGAGAGACTCCAGCCACATGAAGAAGCCCTGAGGTCTGAGGCCCCAGGTGGACAACAAGAAAACCCCCAGGGCACTGAGCTACCAGACCTGTGAGCAAACACGTCATTGGACGTCCATCATCTAGACCACGCTGCCCCATGTGAAGCCAGGCTGGCCAACTACCCAGCCCAGCCCTTCCCAAATTCCCCACCCACAGAACAGCATGCAAAATAAATTGTTGTATTATGCCTCCAGGTTTTGTGATAGTTAGTAATAGGTATTTGAAACAAGGGTCAAAAATTAAATTTTTCCCCCCAAAATGCTGGCAAAAGCAATTCTAACAGAATTGAATCAGTTCATACCATTTGCAGGGTCTTGAAAATTCTATGCTTTTCAAGGTGCAAGCCTTAGAAGGATTTCGCTCTCTGTGCTGGTTCTAAGTTTCTTTTTTTTTTTTTTAAGATTTTATTTATTTATTTTAGAGAGAGGAGAAGGGAGGGAGACAGAGAGGGAGAGAAACAGCAATGTATGGTTGCCTCTCACATGGCCCTCACTGGGGACCTGGCCTGTAACCCAGGCATGTGCCCTGACGGGGAATCGAACGGGACCCTCTAGTTCCCAGACCACGCTCAATCCACTGAGCTACACCAGCCAGGGCTTTTTTTTTTTTTTCCCTAAGTTTCTTTACTTAAGGGACAGCCATAGCCTTCAGCTCTGGAGGGATTTTTACTTTTGGCTCGCTTCTCAGAAGGTAACCACTTACTTTGGGAGCCCTCCACTAATTTTTTCATCCTCCTTATCGCTAGTTTGTTTCCTTCTTCCTTCTTGCTCCCCCCAATTTTAAGCTCTGCTCATCTTCATGTAAAAATAATGTCTGCCATTTGCCCACTTTGAATGTAAACACATGAAGTTCTTTGAACTCACTTGAAGGAAGAAACCAAGGCTGAACATGGAAGACCAACGCATGCTTGTGGGGGAGGAAGAAGTTTGCCTCTCCCCTCTGGGTTCTTCTAGCTGGTCTAATAATCAAATTATCAAGAGAAAATAACCAAGTATAACTATATATGTCCATAATGGAGCCTCATACCCATGAGAGGCTCAGAGACACAAAGGTGAAGCGAGGTTTATATGACATCCTGAGCTCAGCGCGAGGCGAGGCACCTGGAGGGTCCGAGAGGACGGGCACTCACAGGGCGGCGCGAGCAGCAGACGTTCAGTGCGTGGGAGTCCGCCCTGCCCTGCAGATGGGTCGTAAGCCTTATTTCTACTGATCACTGCTATTATGGGCAAGGTTCCAAGTGTAAAAGGTTCCCTTGAACTCAGAGGGTCTCGATTACCTTCGGCTCATAGTAATTCACAGGCCAAAGTGGCACATCGTGGGGAGGGTTGTTCTGAACCCCTTCCGTTGATTCATACATTCATCCGAAAACCTTCCTGTACACCCATCCTGTGACAGCAATACTGATTCTGTCAGGGAGGACCCTGAGTATCCGGTGATAGAAACCAACTCCAGGTGGATCCAAGCGAATGGGAGTTGACTGGCACGTGGCATTGAGGGCTGGTTTCAGCGGAGGCCTGACTTGGGGCTCAGACAACGTGCAGGAGAAACGGGCTTCTCCACTTCTCCGGAGCTTCTCCGCGGACTCTGCTCTCTTCTGTGTGCCGTTGTTCTCAGGCTCTGTGTCATTGGTTGAAGCAGCAGCTCCAGCCTCACTGTCTGTCTGTTTAGGTTCAAGTTCAATGAGAGGGAGAGAGTCATTCTTCCAAGTCGCCCTAGGATCCAAAAATTGGACTATCTTGGACCTTGCACCCATTTCTGAACCAGTCACGGTGACGGTGAGGGGGTGGTGGGAGTGGGGAGTATGTGCTGATTGGCTGAGTTTGGGCCACATGTTCCACCCCTGTGCAGAGTCGGTGTCACCGGAAGCACAGGACTGAGAGGGGACAAAGGAAGTGGGAGTACTCTGTCCAAGGTGTAGCCGCAAATGTCACATCCGCCTGTCTTCTCCTGCCCCTTTGCAGGAATTCTCTGCAGACGGTGTCACTGAGAGTCGCAGTGCCCAGCCTTGTTGACCAAATATTCTGCTCACGCTGCCACTGTTTCATCAGTAACTGTCCCTGTAAGAGTGTTATGGCTTTACCCAGGGTTCATACTCAGCGTTCCTTTTTTTTTTTCCCCCGCATGCAAGGATATTTCTAAGTGTTTTGTTGTTTTTCCTTGGAGGTGCCACAAAATACCCTTCCCTACTACAAGAAGCAGCCTCTAGACACAGGAAAGAGACCAACAGATGAAAAGTGACTTCTTTTCGTCCACTCATGGGGAAATGCATAGTTAGAATCTTCCAAAATGTAAAGAAAAAGGGCTAGACATGGATTTCCCAATGTGGAGTGACAGTATTTTAAAATGAAAGAGGCAGATTAGACAATTCCCTCAAGTTCCTTCCAGCGCCAGGACTCTACGATTCACATCCCTTCTTTCAGAACAGGCAGTTGGGGGGTCGTTTTTAAGAAGGGGAGAAGGCATTGGCTTGGGGAGAAGGGAGCCTCTTCAGGAAAGAGGGAAAGGGCTGGGCAGGGAGGGTGAGTCGGAGGGAAAGACTCTGCACCCAGGCCCCAGTTGTCCTTGTTGTTATCTGGCTGAGGCTCCTCATTCCCCACGTGGGTGCTAAGCATCTCCCCAGATCCTCAGAATTAGTCAGCTTGTCCTTGATAGCTCTGTTCCCTTGGATCTGGGAGGGAAAGCAAACCAAGCTTGCTGGCTCAGAGCCTGGCAGGAACGTCTAATGCCGTTGTCCCTCACAGGTGGGGGCAGTCATCACTCAGGGGCAAATGCAGGCCCAGGCTGGCTCCCAGGACACAGAGCAGGCGGTAGGGGTTACAGGACCAAAGGCTATGAAAAGAAGAGGAAGAAAGAAGAGGGAAGGAATACCCTCATCTTAGGAGCAAACTGGTTTAGAAAGCCCCGTCACACAAGCAAAATGTTCGAATTTATTTAAGGGAAACAGAGTAAGGAACACAGAAAACCATGGGGCCTTCCCGGGCAGGCGGGGAGCTCCCAGGGGAAGCAGGCCAGTGAGCACTTTCAGGGCCGAGCCCAAGGCTGACACTTGCTCCCCAGAGAGAGAGCTAGGCCGTCATAGCGGTTAAACTAAAATGTGGCCCAGCATCTGTGCTGATGTTGCTTCATTTAAGTTTTATTTCTTCTTGATTCACTCTTAAGTCAGAAGACATGCAAGAGCTACGCAACAAGTGAGTATGTTCCCCACGGTCCGGTTTGGCAAGGAAGGCACCAATGAACAAGCCCCAGCCCGTCTCCCTTGGGGCCCTGCACCTCTGTATAAGAATCCAGAACCTCTCAGGTCACATTAAAGCCCAAATTTCATCTTTTATCTGAAATACAACATTTTCAGAAACAGAAAACATGTAATTTGCAACCTGATAATGCTGAATCTTACCTGAGTGAGCCCAGGGAGCCTGGAAAACAGTAACAAGGATTAAGGAACCCCTGACCCATGGCATTAGGCAAGGGCCCACCTCGATGACCCACCCTTTCCCACAGGGTTAAGAAAGGACTCGCCCTTTCTTACCTGTGACTAGACTAGACCCAGATCCCTCAAATCTCTTTCTTTGCTTCATGAATGAAGCGCTTGCCCCTCTGATCCATTCCAACAAGGTGCTGTTAACCAAACGATGGTTAAGCTTCTCTTTCTCTGGGCCCCTGAGCTGTGACCCATCCTGCCCTTGGCCTGAGCCGGCACACAGCCCCTCCGAGAATAGCCTGGCCTCAGGGTGCAGCGTTCTCTGACCCACTGTCTCGCGGCTCAGGCCACTTGTTCATTCCACTCCCCTAGCCTGATTCTCCCTAGCCTTGTTTATTCTCGTCTACCACAGAACTCGGCCTCACTCTTGAGATGCGTGCAGGCATTTAGGTCACAGCATGATTCTCCTATTGCAATAGTTCCTCTCCCCTCTCGCGATAATCTGTTTGACTACAAGTCTCTTCTTACTAGGTCTGGAATATTCTTTAAAAAACTGACAAACCGGAAATGAAAGACAACCCATTAGCTCCTTTTCTGAGCTCCTTCTATCAATACAGTTTTATGGAAGTCAAATCTTGTTGGATTCTTCAGCCCTCTGGCCGGGTTTCCAGAGCCCGTGGTGGTTTGCCTAGAGAAGGGCGAACGATAAACAGGGCAGATTGTGTAAATTAAGCAATTGTTATGCAACAGGCACTGTTTTACACGTTATCTCACTTAGATAACATGGTTTCCAAAACAAGTCCTCTTTTTAGCTCTGTGTTAGGAATGAGGAAACAGGCACAGAGAAGCTAAGCAACTCACTCAAGGTCACACAGCCAGTGAGAGGCAGAGGCAGCAGGCAGTCAGGGCTGTCTGAGGCCATGCTTGGGAATTTAATCACCGTGCCAGGGCTTTTCCGAGGGATGGTTTCCTGAGGGTGCTCCTGCTGGCAGCTGCTCCTTCCTGCCTGTGGATAGGAAGCAGGTGAAAAGAAAAAAAGACTGATAACTGTCAGCTGAGAACTGGCTTAATACCCACCAAACACAAACCATTTCAGACGAGATTGGGAACATTCCGGGTAGTATGGCCGTCAACTCCAACCCATCTCACAGACCGGCAATGTCTGGAGGTGACTCTCTGCCCACTTGGCATTCACGCCTTTAGCACAGAAACAAGAACGCTGGGTGAACCTCAGAAATGACCAAACATTCCCCTCTCCTGGCCAACAGGAGCAACTGCTGCTGCTTCATCAACGAGAGTTTGGGCTGGATCCCATTCCTGCCAGCTCCTCGATAAAAACTCAGTCTCCAAATTACCCCCACCTTCTCACAGCACCCGCTTCGGAGGACTCCTCTCTCTACCAAACCCTTCTCAAAATCATCTAACAGAAACCCAAATCCTATCATAACCCCCTCCTCATTTCCTCTTTTCTAGATGCCGAGAAGTTCCCCAAGGTTTAAAGTCACGCTTGTTTTATTTAAACTGGTGGACTGGTGCCTGGCTGGTGTAGCTCAGTGGATTGAGCGCGGGCTGGGAACCAGAGGGTCCCGGTCGGGGCACATGCCTGGGTTGCAGGCCAGGTCCCCATGAGGGCCATGTGAGAGGCAACCATACATTGCTCTTTCTCCCTCCCTTCTCCTCTCTCTGAAAATAAATAATAAATAAAATCTTTAAACTGGTGGACTGGTGTAGCTGAGACCTAAATTTGATGCTTTCTTATGCTCCCTCTGGTGGTTATATCTTGTAATAATAGAAGCTTTTACGGGGGTCTGCATTTACATTCACGTATAGGCACATATTTAGTAGGTAATAGTAAACATTTTTCTGTGTTGATGTGTTTCAGATTCATTATTATCTTATTTAATCCTTGCGGGGGAGGCAAAATTTTACCTTCACCCCCTTTTCTGGGCCTGAGAATTAAATTGACATAAGACAGATTGAAGGAAAAAGCATATAAATTTATTTAATATAAGTTTTATGTGACGTGGGAGCCCTTATAGAAAAGGAAGACCCAAAGTAGTGGCTAAGCTGAAATGCTTTTCTACTAGGTTGAACAAGGAAAGGCAATTGTGGGAAAGGCTAGAGGAAGATAAAAATTATTTTATCAAGATCTGTTTGTACAAAGTTCCCTCACCTTCAACTTCCTGCCCTCTATGACAAGAAGTTTGCTCTCATCTTGGCATAGGAAGGGCATCTTCCATATAGGAATTTTATCTCCTGCTTTTTAGGAAGAAAAAGGGAAGAGTCAGAGCACCCTTCTTGCGCCTGCTGCGTTTTTAAATGCCTTTAGCTCAAAATAACCCTTATGCCAAAGGGGCCTATTTGCGGCTGACGTATTCCGTCACCCTTCCTCTTCACAACAACTTTTGAGGCTGGTGCCATTCTTAATCCGTTTACAGACGAGGAGCTGGACTCACAGAGGAAGTGACTAAATTGTTGAAGTTGTACCGTTGATAAATAACAGAGCCAGATCTTGAACTCCAGCTGTATGGTGTCCCAAACTGTCAGTCACAACATTGCCCCGCCTCCCACTGGCAAGCTCAGTCCTACCCCCGCTGCTCTTTGGTTTGCAGACCACAGGGGTTGTGTGGACGACTCGCTTGTTCTGTGTAGATAATGCAGCGTGGCTCATCAGATGGTGACTTTGTTTAGCTGAGCCCGGGCTGTCCCCAAGCTTCCCTGTGGTAATAAACACAACAGTACACCCAAGAGGAGCGGCCAGCTTGCTACCTATGCAGCCCGGCTCTGCCTTTCTGTGTTGTCAAAACCTGGGGTTGATACCTCAGTGACACCGCAAGGTTAATTTAACTGTCTTGGTTTGTCGTTTGGGTAAAATTAAATCTGGGACTATTCCATCACAATCACTGCCTTGCCACATTTCTGACCCCTAGATGGGTTCTCCAAATACTGTTTCAATCATGGAGAGTGAAAGAGTCCATTTGTCCTCGGATCTCACTTTATGCGTGCCTCCACCCCACCTCCGGTCTTGCTTTCATCTATGAAATGAGGATAATCCTGGCCTTCTTCCTTCGGAAAACTGTGAGGATTATATGAGAGGACATAGATGTGAAAGCACTTTATAAACTGGGAAGCACTTCAAGTCAGCATCTCTGACTCGTGCCCTGTGCATTTCTCTCTGGACTGTGAAGGTGGATGAGTAGCTCTTAGCATTAATTATTAAGAAACAATTAATGAAAGTGCCCAGACATGACTAATGCTTTCTAAATAACATACAACCAACACAGACTCTTTCTCTTTAACCTCTCTCTCTCTCCCTTTTTTTAGATTTTTTTTTGTTATGTTCACCCAAGGGCACTTTTTCTTCATTGCTTTTAGAGAAGGAGGAAGGGAGAGGGGGAAAACATCAATGCAGGAGAGAAACATTGATTGGTCGCCTCCTGTACATGTCTGGACCGGGATCAAATCTACAACCTAGGTAAGTGCCCTGATCAGAAATCAAACCCACAACCTTTTGGTTACAGGACAACAGTCCAACCAACTAAGCCACAATGACCAGGGTTTCTTCTGAAACTTCTTTCTATGAATATCTGTTTGCAATATCCTAACAACAGAATGCTACCCTTCTCTACTAATGTAAGTGCATTCCCTCCTAGGGAATATGGAGCAATGACAGAAAAGCTGCATTAGATAGATGCCTGGCACCCAGTAGGCATTCACATACCTATTCAAAGAATAAAATGGAAAACTGGTCCCAGTCCAGCTCTATTAAATGTTGACACATTTACATTTATTGCACTTTCCGTATGCGTCGGCTTTTCTCATCTTAAGATGAAGAAAATAATGTCTGCCGTCTTCTTACCTCTCAGAGGTGTCATGAGATTGAGATGACATATGAAGCATTTTATCTCAATATATAGATTTAGGATATGTTTATATACGTATTTCCCTTTAAGGCCCGCATTGGTGAGACGAGGTTATCAATATCAGCGTGTCGCCAAGGCATCGACAGCAATGGGAGTTGGCAGTCCTCAGGTCTGGGAGGCAAGCAGGGGCGGGCAGTGTGAAAGGCAGGGGACGAGTGGGCAAAGTGTGAGAAGAAACAGCTGGAGATCATGACAGGGGAGCAGCTGTCAGAGTCTGGGAAGTCTTGGAAAGTAAGTAGACACTAGTTAATATTGGGAAGAGGATAAAAAGGCAAAGGGCTCTTCGAAGTCAGCCCCAGCCGACAGAGGCCGGGTAATCAACGAGAGTGAGCTTGCAAACAGGTCGCTGTTGGTGGTCCTAAGGCAAGACTTATTGCACTTGCCTTGACTTACTGTGTCTGTGCCAGAACTGCTTTCCACGTAGTGCTGACACAGGGAGCTGAAGGCCGCCATCGGCACTTAGGAGACGTGGTCACCATCTAATCAGTCAGCGTTGATTGCAGCTGTTCTGTGTTACAAGCCTGCATTCACCGCCCCATCTGCAGCTAACAGTGAGTCATCCTTGCAAGTGAAACAAATATCGACATGTTTCTATGCTTGCTCTACCATGGGCGAATCCTATGAGTGGTGTTACAAGAAATAACTCATCAGGGGAGCAAGATAAATGCTCAAGCTGGCAATTTCCATATGTGGTTTTGGATCATGCTGTTAACCTTGCTGGTATATCTGAATGTTACATTATTCAAACAATACGGATGAGTGTTCATTCATGCTTCCTCTGTCTTTGAATATTCGCTATAGGGTACAGTTCTTTGAAACACTCCCAAACTTAATAGTTATTAATCATTCAACAAGTTTGTTTTGGATATCCAAAACAGCGAATAAAGAGTAGGAAGAATGTTGGGGGTATTTTAAGAAGACTTACTGTTTCTGGAATTCTTGGGAATTCTAAATTCTCATTTATGAGTCCCAAGGATTAATATCTGCCAGGGATTTGGGAGCATTCGCTTAGTGTTCTTTGTGGTGCGTGGGACAGTTAAGCCTTTGCAACCGTGCAGAAGCCAGACCCACAGGTGGTGGCACGCTCTCACCATAACACGGTCGGGGTCTGCAGGTGGGAAGGGAGGGGAGTGGGCTCAGCGTTCTTCCATCTGTGGAGAGTGGTTTGTAGTTAGAATAATCTTCCAGGTTACGTGAAATCTCATGCAGATTAAAATACATAGGTTAAAAGGTATTTGATAATGTCATAAGGGTGCAAACGTTTTATTTCATTTCTCTCTTATTAGAAATTTTACAGAATACAGGAAAGTGGGGTTGAAATGGAAAGCGATTTAGAGAAATAAATAATAATTAATGGTTGTGGCACAGCCGATGATCTGTGTTCAACGGACCATTTCATTTTCCTTTTGAGCGCAGAGGAAGACCACGTTTCCCAGCGCCCCGCAGCAGGAAACGTCTCTCTTTCGGGCTGGCCCCCGCCCCAGCTGCATAGCTGGAAGTGAAGGTTCCAAGATGCTGAACGCACATGATAGGAAGAACTTCAGTCCCTGAATTTGCTGCTTAGAGAACCGCTGCCTGATGAACCCTCAGACCAGCATGCTGGACAAACAAAACTTTATAGTGTAAGACACTGAGAGTTCAGGGTTTGTCCGTTACCTGGCACAGCCCATCCTGCCTTAATAGCATGCTGCTGCTTCCTTATTCTTCTTTGGAGCAGGGGACATTAGCTTGGGAGGAACACCGTGTGGGATACACAGTGTGGTAAGGGACTATAAAATAAGTCATATGCATATTCTAGCATATACAAGCCATTATAGGAAACTATATCCTTCACACTTGGTAATAATGTACCCACTGAGAAACCAACCAAGAAAACCCACATTTAATAGCATAGGCTGCTGTCTGTTGAAATAACCTCGTCCTGGCTGGTGTAGCTCAGTGGATTGAGTGCGGGTTGGGAACCAGAGTGTCCCAGTTCGATTCCTAGTCAGGGCATATGCCTGGGTTGCAGGCCAGGTCCCCAGTGAGGGCCACGTGAGAGGCAACCATACATTGCTGTTTCTCTCCCTCTCTTTCTCCCTCCCTCCCCCCCTCTCTAAAAGTAAAAAAGAAAGAGAGAGAGGGACAGACACAGAGAGGGAGAGCAAATGGGCCCCCAGCCCCGGTGCAGCAACACTCCCTGCCTCCACCGCAGACGGCGCTGTGGGGACCTGTGCAGCTGCATGGAGGCCGCTTTCTTGATTGAGGGTTTGGTTTAGTCCAGAATGTGATTCCTGTCTTGACATAGTAGCACCTACGCAAATAAATGCAAGTGCGGCTATTTAATATAAGGATTTATAAAAATCTAAGGTCAGATTCTTTCAATTTTGTGTCTCAGAGTGTGGAGAGATGAGATAATCTACTTCAGCAGATAAAGCTACATGGGGCCATGTCAGAACTGGAATAATTCTCTTGAGAGAATGAAGAAGTGAATCATTACCCTCAAGACTGCATTTAAAATCCTGTATACAAGGTGCCCTCACCGCGGTGGCTCAGTTGGTGGCATCGTCCGTCAAAGGGAAAGGTCACTGTTTTGATTCCCAATCAGGGCGCATGCTTGGGTTGCAGTCAGGACTCATGCTCGGTCCCAGTCAGGACCTGTGCGAGAGGCAAGCAATCGAAGTTTCTTTCCTTCTCTTTCTTCCTCCCTTGCCCTCTCTCTAAAAATAAACAAACATCTTAAAAAAATAAAAGCATGTACACACGGTATATTAGTGACACAGCAAATACCTAACTACATCCTGAATCTCTGGGGATCTCTAGGTTACAATACCGATTTGCAAATGTCCCAGATGAATGAATGAATGCTGAATGAACGTATTAAACAGCAGGGTGTTTTTCCCTGTTTAGGCAGTGCTCAAAGCCTCCGTCCTCCACTTTTCGAGCCCGTAGCCCGGCAGTTATGAACTGATGGTGCCCCCTGCTGGCCAATAAGGGGAACCACCGGTTACGTTCCTCCTGGCTTTGTACTGGCGGAGTCTTTACCTACGCAGTGCATTTCTGAAAATCAAAAGTAAGAAAGTCAGACTATGTACTTCGTATGAATTTACATGTCAAGGCAGTTTTCATTTCTAGAGAATCAAATTGGATAACCAAATTTTTAATTGCATTTCACAATCTTCAAATACAGATTTCTAATACAATACTTGACGCATAATCTCTCCTTTTCCTTCACAGTTGGACCAGCAGACATTCAATTGGGACTTGGGATGTTTCCCTTTTAGCATCATCGCCGTCTCAACTATATTCTATTAATATGGTTTACACACTCTATTTAAAAATTTTCTATCATTTTAAAATTAAAATAAGGGAAAACAGAGTAAGGTATTAAATCACATGAGCGAACAGTGCTGAACAAAGATGACCCACTGGCAGGAGCCTACTGGGTACCAACGCCTATCCTGAAGGAGCGCAGGTGTGAGGCATGCAGTGGTTGAAAATATGAAAGTCGGTGGCTGTTATAAAATACTTCTCTTTTCTTGTTTTAAAATATATTTTATTGATTATGCTATTACAGTTGCCCCATTTCCCTCCTTTCTTCCCCTCCACCCCCACCCCCCATTCCCCGCCCTTTAGTTTTTGTCCATAGGTCATACACATAAGTTCTTTGTCTTTTACACTTCCTATACTATTCTTAACCTCCCCCTGTCTGTTTTCTACCTACCATCTATGCTACTTATTCTCTGCACCTTTTCCCCTTCTCTCCCCCTACCACTCCCCTGTTGATATCCCTCCAGGCCTTATATAAATCTCTTTAACATTTCATATAATAAAGGCTGGGTGATGATGAACTCCTTGAACTTGGCCTTATCTGCGAAGCACTTTATCTGCCCTTCCATTCTAAAAGATAGTTTTGCTGGATAGAGTATTCTTGGATGTAGGTCCTTGCCTTTCATGACTTCGAATACTTCTCTCCAGCCCCTTCTTGCCTGCAAAGTCTCTTTTGAGAAATCAGCTGACAGTCTTATGGGAATTCCTTTGTAGGTAACTGTCTCCTTTTATCTTGCTGCTTCTAAGATTCTCTCCTTATTTTTAATGGTGGGTAATGTAATTATGATGTGTCTTGGTGTGTTCCTCTTTGGATCCAACTTTTGAGGGACTCTCTGAGCTTCCTGGACTTCCTGAAAATCTATTTCCTTCACCAGCTTGGGGAAGTTCTCCTTCATTATTTGTTCAAATAAGTTTTCAATCTCTTGGTCTTCCTCTTCTCCTCCTGGCACCCCTATGACTCGGATGTTGGGACGTTTAAAGACGTCCTGGAGGTTCCTAAGCCTCACCTCAGTTTTTTGAATTCTTGTTTCTTCATTCTTTTCTGGTTGGATGTTTTTTTCTTTCTGCTGGTCCACTCTGTTGATTTGAGTCCCAGTTTCCTTTTCATCCCTTCTCATTTGTTCAAGTAATTGTGACAATTTTTCATTGAATTCTGTGAGCATCCTGATTACCAGTGCTTTGAACTGTGCAGCTGATAGGTTGGCTATCTGTTCGTCACTTAGTTGTATTTTTTCTGGAGCTTTGATGTGTTCTTTCATTTGGGCCATTTTTTTCCTATTACTTTAAGGGGCGGAGCCTTAGGTATTCACCAGGGCAGGGTAACCCACGTGGTTGTGTTGTGACGCTGTCTGTGGGGGCGGGGACTGAGAGAACAATGGCGCTTGCTCTGTTCTCCGCACTTCCCCAGCTACCCACAAGCAAGTTGGGCCCTTCTTTGCTGGCTCCGGGGTGAGTGGATGGGCCTGCACAGTTCCAGGTCCCTGTGGGTCTCCCCAACGAACTCTCCTGTGAGGCCGGGAGTTCCTCCCACTGCAGCCTCAACTCCCACAGGTATATTCAGTTGCTGGTTTGAGGCTTTATTTCCCTGCGTTGGTGGGCCAAGTGGTCTGCTCTGCTCCCCAGCTTTTCCTCCTGGTTTATCTGCGTGAGAATGAGGGACTGCCCAGTCCACCAGTCTCAGCCCCAGTTTCACCAAGTGTGCCTGCCACGTTTTGGCCAGGTGTACCTGCCACAGCCTCCTCTGGGCAGTTGGAGCATTGCCGGTACCGCTCTACAAACTGCATCTTGCCGAGTGCTCTCTACCCGGCTCCGCCCTGCTTACCGGTCTGGATGAACGTGTCTTCTTTAACTCCTTGGTTGTTGGACTTCCACTCAGTTCAATTTTCTGTCAGATCTGGCTGTTTTTGTTTTTTTAAATTGTTGTTTTTCCTCTTTTGGTTGTGCAAGGAGGCACAGTATGTCTATCTACACCTCTATCTTGGCCGGAAGTTTACTTTTCTTTTCTTTTTGAAAACTAGCCTGCCCTGATTTCTTAAGGCTGAGTTGCTTCCACTCCAGACAGGTTTTTCTCTCTCACATGTATACACAACATTTTAAGGAAAATCTATCTTCCTTTTGTCCTCTTCTGCCTCTGTATTTTAATTCCATGTAGAAGTACAAAACCACTTCTAATAGTGGCTGGGGTGGGGGGAAGTCATGAAAGTCTTGAGTGAAATAAAACCTTCTAAAAAATTAATGTCAACCTCTAAAACTTTCAAGAACCTAGATGCTTCTTTTTATCTTACCACACATTTCCATATTCCTTTTCATCCATTTTAAAATCCACCCTGTTTTTCTTCAAGTGTCAATTTCAAGATAAGAAAAAAACTACTGATTATATTTTTAATCACAATTCCATTTATTTTCTGTATTACGATTGAGTGGTCTTACATCTGTTTTTAAACTGCAACCATGCAAGTCCTAAGTGACAGCGCAGCTTAAAGAGCCATTTGTTTGATGGCCTGGAAACCAAGCGTCACCTGTTACAATGTTTCTGTGTAAAGATACAACCCAACCTCCCACCAAAAAAGGAGGAAAAACCAACCTAAAAAAAGAGATATACTCCAACTTTGGAAATAATGAACAGATGAGGACTTCCTGTGCTAAGTTCACAAAAATTCTAGCTGTTTTGACTCAGGCAGGGACATAGTATTTATTGATTGCCTAAGGAACAATAATTGTTATTATAAACATTTATTGAATGTTTTCTGTGCTCCGGGCCCTGCTGTAAGTAGCTTGTACACATCGACTCACGACACAGGCTCCTCTGGTTGCCTCAGTTTATACACAAGGACACGGAAGCACAGAGAGTTTGTGTCCCTTATTCAAGCCTATAGAGCTGTTAAGTGGTGGAACAGTTTTAATTTGGAGCCACTGTGCTCTGCTGTTTTACAGAATTTATTGTGTAACATAGGCATGTTTTGAAGTCTCAGTGAACTGCTGAGACTCATATTAAAGCTCTTTGAAGGTAGGCACCAAGTGTTAGTCACCTTCGTTTCTCCCACCATGTCAGCTCCTACTGGATTCTCAGTAGTCATTAACAGCTGAGCTAATTGGGAATACCTGTCTCTAATGGTGATTATTGTCCATCATACACAAGGTTTCTATGTTCCCAACGTGCCCCGGAGTACATTCCTTAGCAAATGTGAAAAACACCAGCCGTGGCTGGTGTGGCTTAGTGGACTGAGTGCCGGCCTGTGAACCAAAAATATCAGCACCATAAATGTGGATGTAATCAAACGAGCCTGCAGGGCTGCCAGCTGGGAGGGAGACAGTCCGTGCAGCCTGCAGCAGAACTTGGCCAGGTCAAGGGGCACCTTACACCTGAGGCACCTGCTTTGTCCTGGTCCCGCCCATTCTACCAGCAGCCTCCCACTGCAAAATATATAGTGGGGCCAGGGACACTGGGTGCGATGTGAGCTCTTGTAAAAGCAGCAGACCCAAAAAGAGGGGCCCAACGTTCTGGGGTTTCCCTTTCCTTGGAGTCTTCGCTTCAGGCTGGGGTGGGAGCAGGTGTGGCGGGAGATCCTGGATGCTGTCTCTAAGGTGTCGGGGTCCGCTCGCCTCCTCCCTGGCACAGCTGCTAACATGCAAGGCAGTGTCTGTTGCAGCCAGCGGCTGTTGCAGGAGAGCGATTTTGCTGTGACTAGAGACTTCTAATGGAAAGGACAACGGAGAGATAAAGTGCAGGGGGCACATTGTGGAGGGAAGTCTTGAGCCAGACCAACCTGCCTCGGCATCCAGGTTCTGCCGCTGCCAGGCCTGTGTGAATTTGGGGAAGTTAGTTGCTTAGGCTGTTTGGCCTCAGTCAGTTTCTATGTACTGCATTGAAGCTGAGAATAATCGTCTACCTCACAAGGTTGTTGCAAGAAGTAAATGAGATAATGTGAATAACGAGCCCGCCGTACAATCACAGTTGATAAATACTGTTTTATTTTCTCCTGAATTCCCTTCCTGTACTTCTGGCACATGAAAAAAATAATTGGTAGAAATAGGCTGAGTGCAGGGGGAGAAAATAGACTAAGCTCTCCTGGATGACATTTGTATATGGATAAAGATCTTTGCCTCTGCAAACATATGCAGCACTTAGTACTTGTAGGATATTAGTGATATTTTCCTGCTGTTCTGGCTCCTGAGGGTCACTGTGGGCTGAGGGTTGGGGGAAGACTTTGTGAACTGCTGCCTGTCCCCCCACCTCTCAGAAGCAGGTACGATTCAACAGACAGGAGTCTAGCGATCTTCAGATGTTGCAGAGAGAATTGAGCCCTTGCGTGGCTGACATTAATGCTTCCTTGCCGTTCTGGAACTGAGGCGGCACAGGCTGCTGTGCAAGTTAAATGAAGCACTTCATATCAAGGATGTGAAATGCAGTGCAGTCGTGTGCCCCTGTAGTAACAGTGTCTTCATCTACAATGACCGCACATACAGCAGAGGTCCCGCGAAATTCTGATGGGGCTGGAGATTTTCTGTCACCTGCTGACATCGCAGCTGTCATATTAACGTGAGGGCGGCAGCATTACTCATAGCTATTAATACAAGAATACAAAGACATATTTTTGGACAGCTGTACGTGTGTTTTAAGTGAAGTGTTATTACAAAAGAATTGAATAGTTAAAAAGAATTTAACTTCATAAAGTAAAAAAGTTACAGTAAGCTAAGGTTAACCTATTACTAAAGAAAGAAAAATATTAAAAAAAAAATTTAGTGTAGCCAGCCCTGGCTGGTGTGGCTCAGTGGATTGAGTGCTGGCCTGCAAACCAAAGGGTCACTGGTTTGATTCCCAGTCAGGGTACATGCCTGGGTTGCAGGCTAGGTCCCCAGTGGGGGTATGCGAGAAGTAACCACACATTGATGTTTCTCTCTCTCTTTCTCCCTCCCCTCTCTTTAAAATAAAAAAAAAAAAAGTGTAAACTAAGCACACAGTGTTTTTAAAGTCCACAGTAATGTAGAGCAATGCCTTAGGTCTTCCTTCGCATTCACTCACCACTCCCTCACTGACTCACCCAGAGTGACTTCCAGTCTTGCGAGCTGCATCATGGTAAGTGCCGTGTACAGGGGCACCATTTTTATCTTTTACTCTGCAGTACTTCTATTATATCTTTTCTATGTTTAGATATCCAAGTACCTCCCACTGTGTTACAGTTGCCTGCAGTGCCGGGTATGGTAATGTGCCACACAGGTTTGTGGCGTAGGAGTGGGCAGCCCCAACACACAGCCCAGGCGTGTGGCAGGCTGCGCTGCCCAGCTGGTGTAAGCGCGCTCTCTGATGTTCACACGAAGATGAAATCGCCTAACAGTGAATTTCTCAGCAGGTATCCCTGTCACTAAGCAGCCCTTGGCTGTGTGCAGATGACACCAGGTCATGATGGTGCCATCGCTATTACCAATGGCTAATTATTGATTTGGATATCTAAATCTATCTGATGGAGGCAGGGCAAGTTGGTGAGAACAACTGGGCTATCTTTCCACCTTTTTATATTGCATAATAAAATCCAGAGTAGTCTGAGCTTGGTGACGAGAATGCTTTTCGGTCACCCTCCCAATACTCCTTACTTTGTGTACTTTATTTTCAAAGGCATTTTACATGTTGGCAGCCACCGAACTACTCTTTCTATTTTTTTCCTCCTCTGATCACACATCCACGATGACTCTCAATTAAAATTCCCAGTGCAGTCCAAGCTCTAAGCCTGGCAATCAAGAGCCCCACCAGCTGGCCACACCCTGTCTTCCTTCCACTCCCTGGCACCTGTGAATGCTCCCCTCCAGCCAGACTGGACCCTTTACTTTCTCCAGAATGAACTTGTAAATTCTTGCCTTTCACTCTGCGCTTGAAATATTTGAACTATCTTTCTCCTTTCTTATTACCAAGTCCAAATCCTTAAAGGCTGAGGGAATGTAGTCTGGTCTTTACAAGCACAACTCTGGAAGCAGACGGCCTGGATTTGTCATTCCAGCCCCAGTGCAAATTATTTGAGATCTCAAGCATGTCCCTTAACCTCCTGCCCCCATGTCCTCACCTGCAAAGCAGAAGTCATTCTAGCACCTATATTCTAGGCTTTTTCTTTTAAGATTTTATTTATTTTTAGAGAGACAGGAAGAGAGGGAGAAAGAGGAGGAGAGAAACATCAATGTGTGAGAGATACATCGAATGGTTGCCTCTCACATGCCCCCAACTGGGGACCTGGGCCTCAACCCAGGCATGTGCCTCGACTGGGAATCTAACTGGCAAACTTTCGGTTCACAGGCTGGGACTCAATCCACTGAGCCACACCAGCCAGGGCAGGACTTATTTTGAAGTTTACAAGAGACAATTTATGTCAAGTACTTAGAATGGTAGCTGGAGGGAAGTATGCGACCAATGAGTGTTAGCTGTTATTGCTCGTGTGGTCTTCCTAGACCGGAGCCTTTTCTGACCACCCTGTTCCACCGTAATGACTGTTTTTTCCTAAATTCATGTATTCTCAGCTACTTCTTTGCCATATAATCATTCATTCCACAAATATTTGTGAATGCCTGTTCTGTGCTACAAAATGTTCTGTAAATAGAGCAAAGTCCCTGTCCTCATGGAGCTTATATTCTTGGGGGGGGGTGGGCGATAGGCAGTGGACAGTTAGGCTGGTGAGACATATGGTACGTCAGCTGCCAATGAATGCGATAAAAAAATTGGGTGGGGGATTGGGAATGCCGGGATGGGCATGGTGGTGACTCCTGGAAAATGGGACGTGTGAGCAGAGCCCTGGAGGAAGCCAAGGAGAGCCCTAGCTGCCTGGGGAAAGGGGGAAAGGGCCATGTCAGCGCTTGCTTAGCTTGTGGGAGGAGCAGCAAGGCCAGGACGGGTAAATACTCGAGAGGGCGAGAGAGAGTGTTGGGGGTAGTTACCAAATAGTCATGGGGATGTAAAGCACAGCATAGAAAAAATAGTCAATAATATTGGGATAACTGTATGGTGCCAGGTGGGTACTGGAAATATCAGGGGGAACACCTTTGTAAAGTATGTGATTGTCTAACCACTGTGCTGCACACCTACACCTAACACGAGTAACGTGGAATGTGAAATGGAAAGTGTTGGCGATGAGATCGACAGGTAGTGAGGGTCTTAGAGGTCATGGCAATGACTTCTGCTTTTTTCTCAGAGGAAAGTGGTTTGTGCAGATGTGTCTTTTTTCCCTGGGTACTGTCTCCACCAATTAACCTCTGTAACTTTAGTTTCTTTCTCTCTCTTTTTACCTTCCCTCATTGTAAAGCAAATTGAAGAGCCATTAAGAACTTACAGCTCTTGTCTTCTGGCTGTACCCCTCATCCAGTGATCGCACTATTTCTGACCATCCAGTGCTGTAGGAAACGCCTTGAAAAGTCATACGGTCTGTGCTTTCTCCATCTTCCTGCCGCTCCACTGAAACTGCCCGGCTCAAGGTCACCGTTCAACCTTAACACATGTCTTTTCCTTGGCGTCTGCATAGCATTTGGAATTATTGACTCTCCTTCTTAGTTTCTAGGACAAGACTCTGATATTTTCTTCCCACTTCTCTCTCCTTTCTTTTCCAGCCACCTATCAGTTAGGATGCGTCGACTGCTAAGTGACATCATCCGGGGCCCAGGCTTCCTCTCCAGCATGGTTCAGTGGTCCCTCCCTCTGGGTCACCAGGTGGTGCCGAAACCCCTGGTAGGTGATACTGGTACCCACCAGGACAGGGTCCCATACATCTCATACCATTTTGCAGGTGAGGCCTCCCCTGATCTCTCTCTATAAAATAGGATTATACCTCAACCCATTTTTCTCTATTCCTAGTATTATGCTTTCTCTCCTTAGAAATTATCAATAGCTGGCATATGTCTTTATTTCTTTATTATCTGCCTCTTCCTACTGTAAAGTAGACTCCATGAGGGCAAGGATTTTGTCCTTAACTGTACCTGCACAGGCTTGGCACCTGGTGGGCGCTCAGTCCCCATTTGCTGAGAGAACAAATGAATCTCACTTCCCAGCACATGTGCACCCGTCACTGGCAAAGGGGGAAAGGACAGCTATGACTGGCATGGGCCAGCTGTGATTTACCCTTAGAGCTGAGTACCTTGGTGCCCAAAATTGAAGAAGAGAGGATCGCTGCTGGGTAAGCAACCAACCAACAGCGACATACGACCTTAGCCAGGTTTTCATTTATCTACCTTTTCACTCAATGCCAGTGTTCCTCAGGGTCCTTCTGTGGCAGTATTCTCTTTATACCACGTTCTTCTTGGGTGGTTCCACCCACTCCTGGTTATCGTTCACTTCCTGATGCTGCCAAAGGTATGCTTCTAACCCAGGTCTCTCTCTCGGGCCCCCGGCCTGTACTGGAGTGACCAGCTGTCCTGCTCTGCCTGGGACTCTACTAGTTTTTTTATCACCGAGAACCCCATATGTAAAGAACCCCCCACCCCCACCCCAGGCAAACCAGGGTGACGGGTCATCCTACAGACTGTCTACACGACGTCCACCTCAGAACTCTCCTGAACTCCAGACATATATCCTATTGTCTCCAGAACTTTCCATAAAACCAGAGTCCCATAGTTAAATCCAATGCATCATAAACTCAAATTTATACCTTCTATCCAAAATATGTTCCTTTTCTTGAACTTCTCCACTAGGGGAGTAATACCACTATGCATATAGTTCTTCACACCACAGATGCAGGTGTTGTCAGCAAAGGATAGTGTCTATGGTGTATTTGCCTTAGTTCTCTGCAAAATTTTTGGTTTTTACAAAAATCTGAGAAGGTTTGTTAGAGTCTGTTGCTCAGGTAGCAAAGCAGAGGGTGGGGAAAGGGGCTGGCGTGCTCTATAGAGTCGCCTCATTAACCTAAACTCAGGAATGATTGAGAAGGACTTGTTATAAATAACAGAAGGTGTACCTGTCACCCAGGAAATCCCAAAGGTTTTAGAAGTTTTGTGCCAGGATCTAGGGACAAAGATCAAATATGTATATTTTAAGTATATCACAGGTCTGAGGATCCTGACAGCTAAAAGATACTGGCACATTACTATTAGTCACTAATAATTACCATATTTTTTGGACTATAAGGCACACCGGACCATAACATGCACCTAGGTTTTAGAGGAGGAAAACAGAAAAAAAAAATTTGAAGTAAAAAACATGGTGAAATATTTTACCTGCTCCTGCCTCCTGTGACCCTGCTCCACCACTGCACCCCCATTTTCCTCCGAAATTTGGGGAGAAAAAGTGCGTCTTATAGTCCAAAAAATACAGTAGTCCAGACTGTCATCCTTATTCTGTGCAAAGGACTTCCAGAGTGAAGCCACTCAGGTTCGCTGGATTCTATTTGATCTCGTCAGAAACGGTCTCAAAACTATATGGCTTCACTGTTTCAGGCATCTGATAAACTGAGCTAAGAGATAGTATAATATTATCTTTTCATAATAATGTAATAATTATATACTATGTAAGGGATAATATAATAAACTGGGTCTCTTTTGAGGTATTAATGTAATATTGGAATCTCTTTTTTTTCCATAACTTATTTATTCACTCCTTTACCCTCAGCTACTCTTCCTCCTTCTCTCTACTTATACCCAAGCTTCTCCACCTTTGGAAGGAACGCTAGGTTTGGCCGTTGTGCTCAGTCTGCAAGGCAGACAGCAATACTAGTTAGCAAGTGCCTCTGCTGGTGCACGCCGGTGCACATAGGGCAGGTCACAGAGCCAGGGGCTGCGTCATCACTAGCAATACTTCCCAATTCCTGTTTGCCCCAGTTTTGTCGTTTGGGGTGAAGGTATGACCTGAACCGGGACAAAGACCAAGTAAGTATTTTTTTAAATTATAACAAAGTCTTTTAACAAACCTTTGTGAAAAATCTTCCTTGAGGGTTCAGAGGATATCTCTGGAATATAATTCATCAGTCTGAATCACAGTCCTGGGAAAAGTATGAAGATAAAACATCGATATGAGCCAAAATCCTTATGTCCTTTTCAAGCCTCTAAAATGGATTTAATTCATCTTCTTCTGTAGGAAAACCGTTCCATGCATGAGGGAAATGTAGCCCTGTCGCTCTCATAAAAACACAAGGGGAGTACGAGCCGGGAAGCAGGCCCCATGTGCATGAACGGGTATTCTGGGGTGAAGTATTCCGGGGTGAATCAGGATTGCCTTTTTTTCCCTAGAAATAAAACTTGCTATGCTGAGCCCCCTCACCCTGGATCAAAAGAACAAACGGTGATGCATATCTGGCTTCCGAAGCGGTGTTAATCCTTTCAAGTTCAGCCGATACCTCTTGTCTTTGCATTTTGTAAATAACCCTTTTGATGTATCTTCCTGGCTGTCTATCACGTAAAACGAACCTATATATAGTAAATGAAGACCATTCTGATGTAATACCCAGGAAAAACAATAAAAGCCCGTGAAGGCAGCGCTTGGGGCCTCTCTCTGTGATCAGAGGGGGGTCGCATAGCCCTGGTTCTTCTAGTCCTACAGATTCTGATGTGAAATTATTTACACGCCCACCACAGCATACGGATTCTGCAGGACGCAATCAGTGACATTCTTCCTCGTGAGGCTGTAAATATGCTCTCACTCCTCTCTCTTTGTCTTCTGACTGGGTAGAGGCCTGCTCTTGTAAAACAACTGCTCTGACAGCAGCAGAGGAACTTAGTTTGTCTGTTTCCCACTGGGGGAAAATCCACCTAATCTGTGTGGTGATAAAGGAACCGGTTTACTGAAAAGTAATTAAGGAACTCTCTACTGTTCTGTCACCATAACCTTAGCTGCCCTAAGTGTGTGCAGTCCTTAGAGAAAATTGAAAGAATAAATATTAACTTGCGGAACCACCAGAGGTATTTAACTTCAGTGGCAGTGGCCTGAGAGGTTCTTCCTGAATTTCCAGCTGAAAATCTGATTAAGATGAAGATAAGAGGGACTTCCGGCCAAGACGGAGGCGTAGGTGGACACACTACGCCTCCTCGCACAACCAAAAGGGGAAAAAAAGCAATTTAGAGGGCAAGGGCAGCCATATCTGACAGAAAACTGAACTGAGTGGAAGTCCGACAACCAAGGAGTTAAAGAAGACACGTTCATCCAGACCGGTAGGCGGGGCAGAGCCGGGCGGAGAGCACTCGGTGAAACATGGTTTGTGGAGCGGTGCCGGCGGCACTTCAGCCACCTGGAGTGGCCCGTGGTGGGTGCGCCTGGCCAAAGCTCGGCGGGTGCACTCTGAGAGACCAGGGCTGAGACTGGAGGACCGAGTGGTCCTTCAATAGCGCGCGGATACACCGGGAGGAAAAGCTGGGGGGCGGAACAGACCATGCGGCCCACCAACGCAGGGAAATAAAGCCTCAAACCACCGATTGAGGACACCTGTGGGGTTGAGGCGGCAGTGGGAAGAACTCAGCCTCACAGGAGAGTTCGTTGGGGAGACCCACAGGGACTTGGAACTCTGCAGGCTTTCCCACTCACCCAGGACCCAGCAAAGAGGGGATCAACTTGCTTGTGGGCAGCTGGGGAGGTGCGGAGAGTGGAGCAAGCGCCATTGTTCTCTCAGGCCCCGCCCCCACAGACAGCACCACAACACAACGACGTGGGTTGCCCCCCACCCACAGACAGCATCACAACACAACGATGTGGGTGGCCCTGCCCCCACAGACTGCATCACAACACAACCTAGTCTTCTCCTCTTTTTATTTCTTATTTTTTAATTTTTATTATTTTTATTTTTTATTATTGTTATTTTTTTTACTCTTTTTTTCTTCTTCCTTCCCCTCTCTTCTTTATCCACAGGTAAGACATTAAAACCCGGAGTTGTAAAGAAAACAGAGCTAGACCCAGACAAGGATCAGCCCTAAAAACAGAGACAGTGACACAAAATTAACTTCGCTACTCCAGAGAACTTGACAGATCAATTTAAGAAACAGAGGCTAGCAAGAAGAGTCTCATAAACAATGGGAAGACAAAGAAACAATCCCCAAATGAAAGGAAAAAAGGAAACCCCAGAAAGAATAATAAATGAAACAGAGGCAAGCTAACTATCAGATATTGAATTCAAAGAATTGGTTCTCAGGAAGCTCAAGAAGCTTGAGAAACTCGATGAACTCACAGAAAATTACCAGAAACTACAGGGAAACTATAATGAACTCACTGCAAACTATGTCAACATGAAAAAGGAAATAGAAACTATCCAAAAGGGCCAAGAGGAAATGAAGAATACAATATCTGAACTGAAGAACACAATAGAAGGAATCAAAAGCAGGCTTGATGAAGCAGAAGATCAGATCAGCGAGCTGGAGGACAAGGTAGAAAAAAACACCCAAAAAGAGCAAGAACAGGAAAAGAGACTCAGAAAGAATGAAGAGGTATTAAGGGAAATGCAGGACAACATGAAACGTAATAATATCTGTGTAATAAGGATACCAGAAGAAGAAGAAGAGGAGCAAGGGATAGAAAACCTGTTTGAAAAAGTAATGATGGAAAACTTCCCTAATCTAATGAGAGAAAAAGTCACACAAATTCAGGAAACACAGAGAGTCCCAATCAAAAGGAACCCAAACAGGCCCACTTCAAGACACATCATAATTAAAATGGCAAAATTCCAAGATAAAGAGAGAATCTTAAAGGCAGCGAGGCAGAAACAGGAAGTAACATACAAGGGCGCCCTGATAAAGTTAGCAGCTGACTTCTCAATGGAAACACTGCAAGTCAGAAGAGAATGGCAAAAAATATTCCAAGTAATGAAAACCAGAGGCCTGCAACCAAGACTACTCTACCCAACAAGGCTTTCAATCAAGATAGATGGCCAAATAAGGAGCTTCCCAGACAAAAGAAGTCTAGAAGAATACACCTCCACCAAACCAGCTCTGCAAGAGATCCTAAAGGGACTGATTTAAGGGAAGGAAGGGAAAGAGAGAGAGAGAGAGGAACACAGATACAAAAAAAAAAAAGGCAATGAATAAGTACTATCGATAATAACCTTAAACATAAATGGATTAAGTGCTCCAATCAAAAGACATAGACTAGCTGAATGGATAAGAAAGCACGATCCACACATATGCTGCCTACAAGAGACCCACCTCAGGACAAAAGACTTACACAGACTGAAAGTGAAGGGCTGGAAACAAGTTTTCCAAGCAAACGGACAGGAAAAAAGAGCCGGGGTAGCAATACTCATATCAGACAAAATAGACTTCAAAAAAAGGGCCATAAAGAGAGACCAAGAAGGACACTTCATAATACTCAAGGGAAGAATCCACCAAGAAGACATAAACATTGTAAATATATATGCACCCAACACAGGAGCACCCAAATACATAAAGAAAATATTGGAGGACTTCAAGAAAGCTATTGATAGCAACACAATTATAGTAGGGGACTTCAACACCCCACTGTCAAAAATGGACAGATGTTCCAAACAAAATATCAGCAAAGATATTGTGGCATTGAATAATGCCCTAGAAGAAATGGACTTAACTGATATATTTAGGGCCTTTCACCCCAAAGAAGCTAAATACATATTCTTTTCAAATGCACATGGAACATTTTCAAAAATAGACCATATGATAGGACACAAAACAAGCCTCAACAAATTCAAGAAAACTGAAATCATATCAAGTATTTTCTCTGACCACAAGGGACTAAAATTAGAAATCAACCCAAAGGAAAAAACCCCCAAACACTCAAAATCATGGAGATTGAATAGCATGCTATTAAACAATGAATGTGTCAAGGATGAGATTAGGGATGAAATCAAGAAGTTCCTCGAAACAAATGAAAATGAACTGACAACAACCCAAAACTTATGGGACACAGCGAAGGCAGTCCTGAGAGGGAAGTTCATAGCGATACAGGCCTACCTAAAAAAATAGAAACATTTCAAACAAACAACTTAACCCTACACCTACAAGAACTTGAGGAACAACAGCAAAGACAACCCAGAGCAAGTAGAAGGAAGGAAATAACCAAGATCAGAGCAGAATTAAATGACATAGTGACTAAAAGCACCATTCTAAGGATCAATGAATCCAGGAGCTGGTTCTTTGAAAAGATAAATAAAATCGACAAGCCTTTAAGCAGGCTCATCAAGAAAAAAAGAGAGAGGACCCAAATAAACTCAATCAGAAATGAAAGAGGAGATATTACAATTGATGCCACAGAAATACAAAGGATTGTAAGATACTACTATGAAGAACAGTATGCCAAGAAATATGAAAGCCTAGGAAAAATAGACAAATTTTTAGAAAAATATAATCTTCCAAAACTCAATAAAGAAGAAGCAGAAAGCCTGAACTGACCAATAGCAGCGGATGAAATTGAAGCAGTAATCAAAAAACTCCCGACGCACAGAAGCCCTGGACCAGATGGTTTCACAGGAGAATTCTACAAAGCATTTAAGGAAGAGCTAACCCCTATCCTTCACAGACTATTCCAAAAAAATCCAAGAAGATGAAAGACTCCCAAACTATTTTTACAAAGCCAGCATCATCCTAATCCCCAAACCAGAAAAAGACATAACAAAGAAAGAAAACTTCAGGCCAATATTGCTGATGAACATTGACTCTAAAATCCTCAACAAAATATTAGCAAACTGCATCCAGCAATACATTAAAAAGATCATATACCATGACCAAGTGGGATTCATACCAGGGATGCAAGGATGGTACAATATTCACAAAACAATAAACATAATACATCACATAAACAAAAGCAAAGACAAAAATCACATGATCATATCAATAGACGCAGAAAAAGCATTCAATAAGGTACAGCATCCATTTACGATAAAGACACTTAGCAAAGTGGGAATAGAGGGAGCATTCCTGGCTGAATGAGAAACCTACAGCCAACATTATACTCAATGGACAAAAACTAAAATCTTTCCCACTAAGATCAGGAACAAGACAAGGTTGCCCACTATCACCACTTCTATTCAACATAGTACTGGAAGTTTTAGCCACAGCAATCAGACAAGAAAAGGAAATAAAAGGCATCCAAATTGGAAAGGAGGAATCAAAACTGTCGTTGTTTACAGATGACATGATAGTGTACTTAGAAAATCCTATAGATTCCGCAAAAAACTACTCGACCTAATAAATGAATTTGGCAAAGCAGCGGGATACAAAGTCAACATCCAGAAATCAAAGGCATTTTTGTATACCAACAGTGAAACAGCAGAAGCAGAAATCATGGAAAAAATCCCATTTGATATAGCAACAACAACAACAAAAAATACCTGGGAATAAACCTAACCAAGGAGGTAAAAGACCTGTACTCAGAAAACTACACAACACTGAAGAAAGAAATCATGGAAGACACAAACAAATGGAAACATATACCATGCTCATGGATTGGAAGTATCAACATCATCAAAATGTCCATACTACCTAAAGTAATTTATAGATTCAATGCAATCCCTATCAAAGTACCAATGGCATATTTCACAGATATAGAACAAACACTTCAAAAATTTATATGGAACCATAAACGACCCTGAATATCAGCTGCAATTTTGAGAAAGAAGAGCAAAGTAGGAGGGATCACAATTCCTGATATCAAACTGTATTACAAGGCCACTGTAATCAAAACAGGTTGGTACTGTCATAAAAACAGACAGATAGACCAATGGAACAGAATAGAGAGCCCAGAAATAAACCCAAGTCTCTACGGGCAATTAATCTTTGACAAAGGGGGCAGAAACATGAAATGGAATAAAAATAGCCTCTTCAACAAATGGTGTTGGGAAATCTGGACAGCTACATGCAAAAAAATGAAATTCGAGCACCAACTTACACCATACACAAAAATAAATTCAAGGTGGACATAAGCCTTAAATATAAGTCGTGACACCATAAAAGTCCTAGAGGAAAACATCGGTAGGAAAATCTCAGACATCCCACGCAGCAACATCTTCAATGATATGTCCCCCAGAGCAAGGGACATAAAGGAAAGAATAAACAAATGGGACCTTATCAAAATAAAGAGCTTTTGTTTAGTTTGGGGCTAAAGAAAACAGTATTAAAATAAAAAGAGAACCAACAGTATGGGAAAATATATTTGCCAATGATACCTCAGACAAGGGTTTGATCTCCAAAATATATAAAGAACTCATATGACTCCACTCCAGGAAGACAAAAAACCCAATTAAAAAATGGGCAAAAGACATGAACAGACAGTTCTTGAAAGAGGACATACAGAGGGCCCAGAGACATATGAAAAGATGCTCAACAACATTAGCCATCAGAGGATGCAAATTAAAACCACGATGAGATACCACCTCACACCAGTCAGAATGGCCATCATCAACAAAGCAACAGATAACTGTTGGAGGGGATGTGGAGAAAAGGGAACCCTACTGCACTGTTGGTGGGAATGCAGACTAGTGCAGCCACTGTGGAAAACAGTATGGAATTTTCTCAGAAAAATAAAAATGGAACTGCCTTTTGACCCAGCAATTCCACTACTGGGATTATACCCTAAGAACCCTGAAAAACCAATTCAAAAGAACCTATGCACTCCAATGTTCATAGCAGCACAATTCACAATAGTCAAGTGCTGGAAACAACCTAAGTGCCCATCTACAAAGGAGTGGATCAAGAAACTATGGTACATTTACACAATGGAATTCTACACAGCAGAGAGAAAGGAGGAGCTTATACCCTTTGCAACAGCAAGGATGGAACTGGAGAGCATTATGCTAAGTGAAGTAAGCCAGGCAATGAGGAACAAATACCATATGATCTCACCTTTAACTGGAACATAATCAACAAAAGCAAAAAGCAAGCAAAACTTAACCAGAGACATTGAAATTCAGAACAATCTAACAATAGCCAGGGGGGAAGGGGGAGGGGACAGTGGGGAGAAGGGTTTTCAGGAACCACTATAGAGGACACATGGACAGAACCAAGGGAGAGGAGAGAGGCAGGGAAGGGAGGTGGGATTGGAGGAGGAGGGGAGGGGAGAGTATGCAGACAACTGTAATTGAACAACAATAAAGTAAAAAACAAAAAGAAGATAAAGAAACAGAGCAGCTTATCAAGTCCTGGAGGAGATCATTCAAAATGGCGTCAAGTGAGCACAAGAACGAAGCAATCTTAGAGCTGGAATGCAGAATAGAATGGCTTTCAAATTGTGTTTAAGGGCCATTGTATGCCCAATTTGGGGCTGCTAGTCATATGTGTTCCTTGTAAAATAGATTCCAGGGTTCCATCCCAAACCTACTCAGCCAGCATCTCCCAGCAAGGCCCTGGGAACTAGAGTTTAATCAAGTGGCTTAGGTATTTCTTACCACCAGTGGAGCTGGGAATACATTGCTCTAAACCTGTGTTTGTAAACAATGCTGGTACTTGGAGCTTTTAAAATGACAGCTCCCAGATTCTGCTCTGAAGATTCTGCACCTAAACATGTAGTAGGGGGTGTGCTTGCGTAATTTAAAAACTCGTTTCAGATGATACCCACTGACAGTACTGCCTTCTCTGGGGGCTCCAGAAAAATGCAGACCCCGGGGCACCATTCTGACCTGAACCTGTATCTGACTTTTATCCAGTTTCCTCGAGGTAATGGGTGTGCACGTGAAGTCTGTGGAACACCGTCATGGGGTACTGAGAGATGCAGGTATCTCGAATCTGGTTCCCAGGGTAGGGCAAGTGTGGGCTGGCTTCAGAGGGGCAGCCCAAGGCACCTGTGAAAAGGAGCCCACCATGTCTTCTGGGGTTCAGGGTGATATTGCACTTGCAAAGCAGTTATTTGCTGATGAGAAAGTTGGGAATAGGCAAAGGTGCAATGATGCTTTGGAAAGAAAACTGAAGTGGGAATAAGCAAGTTTTGGGGGTCAGAATTTAGGGGCTACAATATGGCTGGAAGGAATGTTGGGGACATGTCTTGAGACTGTATTTGCACACTGTTTCTCCTTAGGGTGTAGGCTTATTCGAAGCTGCTAGAAATGGGTCATGGTCGAAGATGCTCCGGCTATCCTTGGGGTCCCAATGGCTCTTTGGCAGACCACCCTGTCTCCCTAGATCTTAATCTTGACCTCTGTAAATACAAAGGACTTTGGCCAGGGACAAGTCCCTTTCAGCTCTAAGACTGGCAACAGGGAACAAGGATCTTTTTTTTTTTTTTTGCATTGAAAATTAAAAACAAGTTCACTTTTCATGTTTCATTTGTAATACTACATTTATTTAAAACAAAAATGACTGGCTTTGGAATTCGATTCTCTTGTTTGCTGTCCTAGATTCTTGTTTGCCTGATTTCGTATCAGTCATCTTTCTGATCTTTATGGGGAACAACGGAATCTGCAGTTTTCCAACTGTTTCCTCTAGGGCAACAATAAATTCTTCAAATAAGTCTCATAATTCTCTAGGGGAAAAAATGTAGGATGTTGTAAAAATAAATAAAGAGCACCCAAATAGGAGCAAATGAGGTATGTATTCAGACTTTGCATTACGGCAAGGGAGTTGGCCAGCATCACTTACGTTTGGCAGAGACTCAGAGGGGAGTGGGCCACCTCCAGGTGTGCTGTGATGGGAGGTTTCCGGTCTGGGAAGCAGCCGTGCTTACCAAGAAGCAGGGTGTCTTATGAGGTTGTTTGGGGAGCACATCTTGCTTTCTCTGCTTGGTCCTGAGTTGGAAGTGGGGCACGTGTTAGGGAAGCTGGCAGTCATGGACCTCCTTGGAGTGCTTTGAGCGAATTGCTGGGAGGCTGTGGTTTGCTTTCTGGGCCTGGTTGCTGCAGACATTGTGGATCAGAGTTCTGTCGTCACACACGCTGGTTATTGTCTGTGTAGTCAATAGGAACTTGTTGGCAAAATGATCACACATTGTTTTGTTTCTAAGAATAGCTCCTATCTGTCACAAGCCACCTTTAAAATATATTTTGAAGCATAGGAAATATATTCAGGAGCTAGCCTATTCTAAAGAGTTTTGCTTTTAAAAGATGCAAGAAGCCATACCTACTGAAGACCAAGTTTCCGATCAATTATCTACTCACTGCGAGATCAGCTTGATCAATAGGTAAGTGTGTGTATGTGGTGGTGGTGGTGGGGCAATAAAATGAATTCTGGCTATTAAAAATCCTCTCTCTGTTAATAATGTACTTAGGCATACCAGACTTCCAAATTTAGAACTTAATGAATAAGGTTTCTTCTATGGCTTATCAATCAGAGAATTAGTTAATTCATTAATTAGTTAATTAACGGGTAAAATTATTACTCCCGTGTAGATGAGAAATGAACATGTGTTAAAGATTTTTGTTTTTTTTTTAAAGATTTTATTTATTTATTTTCAGAGAGAGGAGAAGGGAGAGAGAAAGAGAAATGTATGGTTGCCTCTCACATGGTCCTCATTGGGGACCTGGCCCGCAACCCAGGCATGTGCCCCAACTGGGAATTGAACCGGGACCCTCTGGTTCCCAGCCTGTGCTCAATCCACTGAGCTACACCAACCGGGCAAGATTTTTTAAAACTCATTAATGAGGAGGCCTGGGCAGGTCGTTCAGTTGGTTACAGCATTGTCCTGATCTGTCGGTGTTGTGGGTTCGGTCTGTAGTTGGGGGCACATACAGGAAGCAGCCAGTGAATGCATAAATAAGTGGAATGGCAAGTTGATGTTTCTCTCTTTCTCTCAAAAAAAAAAATTTTTTTTTAAACCTCATTAGTGAGGAAATTGGTGTGAAAAACCAAAGTGGAGGTCACAGTTTGTTACATCCATAAGCCAATCATCTATAGCCACATAACCCAAATTTCAGCTGCCCCAGTTTCCCCAAAATGCTCACTCTGACCACAACCAAAAAATCTAAACTTTCAAGTCAGCATGACTCTGCAGCTTCCTAGCCAATCAGCTGCAAACAAGGAGCTTATGCAGTGCTGTCGTCAGACAAAGGGCCTGGCCCTGCCTAGGGCCAGCTGTAGTGTGTGGGGTCTTGACTTTGGGTAGGAAAGACTTCATAATGCGAGTACACGTGACTATGAGGGTACGTTTATTAAAGCTGGGGGCAGTGAAACAAGGAAGGGCTTAGCATAGAAGAAGCAACAGGAGAGCTTAGGCGGGGCTGCCTTAGCTCACTGGGAAGTCAGAGAAAAGAGGGATTAGGGGACAGGTTCAAATTAGCCTTGGACAAGCTGCCAGCTGCCCCATTGCCTTAGTGTTTAGGAGATATGTGCCTGTAGAGAAAGAAGTGGGGGAAGAAGAAAAAAATGGCACCAGCCGCTCCCCAGAGGGAGAGCTCAGATGTGCTGGGTCCTTTGTCTTGAGGCTTTTTTCTCTCTTTTACCGTGGGCGGGAATCTTAGGGGAGGTCTCAGGGGAGAGTTGCAGCACAATATTCATCAGTTCTCCAGGTATGCTCTTTTAGGGTCGTGGGCTTCTCTGACTGGTCACTGCAGTTGGTCTTGGTGTTGCCCACCTGGTTTTGCTGCTTTTCTGGGCCTGGAGCTGAAATACAACTGAGGCCTCCATGTTATCTCCCGGGAGGAAAGGTCAGGGGATCCAAACTATGTGACCAGTGGTGACATGCTAAGGAAGGAAAGGCTACCCTGGCGGCAAGATCCTTGTTTTCCCAGTTTTCCTCCCTGCCAAGCAGTCAGGGCCTTACCCCTGTGACCATTTGCACCAGGCTGCAAATTGCTAGGCCACTGTGTTCAGCGATGTGTCTCAGATTACCTACTCCACTTGCCAAGGAATTTTCCTAGCTTCTTACTGTTCTGTCTCAATGCGACCACTCTAAGAGGAATTTAAGTGTCTAGTAACCAATCACAATAGAAAACAGTGAACTTCTTCATTCCTGCTTTATAAACTGGGCTGTAATTGCTGAAAGATGAACTTCTTACTGGTTTTGGTTTTGAAGTCTCCCCGTTTGTCAAGTGTGTTTCTTCATCAACATAATATTCATAGCAAGTGAAGGTCTCTGAATTTCCTTTTGACACCGGTAAGCTGGTACAGCCAGTTCAAAGAAGATGCCAACAGATTCATTTGCAGATCAGGAATATTGAAATGAATTGGTAAATGGAACAAAAGTAGCTTCTTTTTCTACAGAGCAGGAGAGAAGGGCTTTGGACAGGACAGAACTTGCACACTGACAGATTCGTTTAGGATTGCTATTACTCACTACAGTTTACAAAATTGTAAAGCAGTTCCCAGAGCATCAAAGTCAGATGACCCAGAGGGTGAATGCTAATGCATAGTCTTCCACTGAAGCATGCACTTGTCAGTCACTGCACTTGAAGAATTCTGAGCATATTAAGTAAGTGCTAACAGAGAAAATGAATACCCAAGAATAATTTCCAATCAGTTACATAAAGTTTATTAAAAGTTCTCAAGTGTTTTTTATCCCCAAGCTATAAAAGACCGATGATGTTTGAGTGCACCACACAGCCATAAGGGCATAAACATTTTTTTGAAAATTATAAACAAATTTTTAGGGAAGAATTATGGTAAGTCCTTTTATTTTCAAAACAATTTTTCAAAAAGATTTTATTTATTTATTTTTAGAGAGAGAGAACAAAAGAGAGAAACATTGATCAGTTGCCTTCTGGACATGCCCCAACCGGGGACCAAACCACAACCTGGGCATGTGCCCTGACTGGGAATTGAACCAGTGACCTTATCTTTTCTAGGATGATGCCCAACCAACTGAGCCACATGACAAGGGCAAGTTTTTTATTTAATTTTTTAATGTTTCGATTATAGCTGACATTCAATATTATATTGGTTTCAAGTGTACAGTATCGTGGTTAGACATTTCTATGACTTACAAAGTGATTCTCCCTGTAAGTCTAGTACCCATCTGTCACCACGCATAGTTATTACAATATTATTGACTACATTCCCTATGCTGTACTTTACATTGCTGATAAGTTCTAATTACTATAACTATCACTGTGATATCAGTTCAGAATGGGAAAATCTGAACTGCGTTTAATAGCATTCCTAAAATATCCTTTCTTTCGCTCTCAAGAAAGACTTCAAAATTCAAGTCAGAGAGAGTGTTCTCTGTGTTATCAAGGGTTAATAACCTTGAGTTCATTCTAATTTATTTATTTTAGATTAAATTATATTTCATTCATTCAACAAATATTCATTGGTCTCTTAGTACGAGCATTACTTTGTTCTAATGTGTAGGAAACAAAGCAATAAAATGGATAATTCCCCAGCCTTTAATAGCATGTGGAAATAAGTCATAGGGAAAGGCAAATCAAAATCCACAATGAGCCCTGGCTGGTATGGCTCAGTGGTCGAGTGCCGGCCTGTGAATCAAAGGGTTGCCGGTTCGATTCCCAGTCAGGGCACATGCCTGGGTTGTGGGCCAGGTCCACATTAGGGGGCGTGCAAGAGGCAACCACACATTGATGTTTCTCTCCCTTTCTTTCTCCCTCCCTTCCACTCTCTAAAAATAAATAAATAAAATCTTAAAAAAAAAACCCACAAACCAAAGCTGCAATGGGATACAACCCCATACCCACTAGAATGGCTAAATTTGAAATGCCTGGCACCAGAGGTCATGATGTGGAGTTCATACACACAGCTGGTGAGAATGTTAACATGGTATAACCATTCTGAAACTGTTTGGTGAGTTCTTATGAAGTTAAACATATACCTACCCTATAGTTCAGTGATTTTACTCCTTGCTATTTCCCCAAGAGACATGAAAACATATGAGCTCTACCAGAATGTTCACAGCTTTATAGCTTTATTTATAATGGTCCCAATGTGAAAACAACACAAATGTCAATAAACAGAGAAATAGGTGAAGTAAAGTACATTCATACAATGGAATACCACTGAATAACAAAAGGGAGTACCCATACAAGCAACAACATGGCTGAATTTCAAAAACACGATGCTGAGCCAAAGAAGCCAGATCCAAGAGACTACACTCTGTATAATTCCATTGATATGAAACTCTAGAACAAGTAAAACTAACCTATGGTGATAGAAGCCAAAACAGTGGTTGCTGAGAAGAGGTGGGCAGGTGGGCAGATGGGCAGGTTGGCAGGTGGGCAGGTTGGGGGGAGTGGGCAGGGAGGATCTTTCTGGAGCAATGGGAATGTTCTGTATCTCTGTAAGTGCAGGTTACAAACATGGGTACATTTGTCAAAACTCTCATCAGACAAATCACTTAAGATTTATGCATTCCAGGGTATGTGAATAGACAAAAGAAAAAAAGAGAAATAAATCCCTATCCTTATGGCAAGTCCCTGTCCTCATGAGAGTTCAATAAGTAAAACAAGTGATGAAGGTCTACGGAGAAAAGCAAAGCAGGGGAAGGAAGGGTTGCAATTTTAAATAAGGTGGTCAGACCTTGTTGAGATGGTAGCATTTGAACAAATGCTTAAAGGAGATGAAGGGTAAAAATCTGCAACAAATACTGGAAAACCAAATTCAGCAGCATGTTAAAAGGGTTGTACATCATGACTAAGTGGAATTATTCCTGGGAGGCAAGGATGGTTCAACATATGCAAACTCAGCGGCACAATAACAAAAGGAAGGGGAAAATACCACATGGTCATCTCGATTGATGCAGAAAAAGCATTGGACACAATGAAAGGGGATGAGGGCGTTCACTGTGCATGCGTCTAAGGAAAGCCCATCCAGGGGCCATAGAGCCACGTGTAAGGCACTCTGAAGCAGGAAACAGCCAGATGTGTTCACGAAACCATAAGATGGTGGCCCAGAGTGTTTGAAAAGTTGTATCAGCAGGAAAATAGTAGGAGTAGAAGTCAGAGATGTGATGGGTGCAATTGGAGGTTTTTCCAGTGGAGATTGCCATGACCTGCCTTCCTTTTAAAAGGATCTCTCTGGCTTTTCTGTTGAGAGTAGACCAGAGGGAGCAGGGTAGACATACAGAGGTTAGTTAGGAGCCTATTAAGTGATGCGGGCTGAGGTGATGGTGGCCTGTAGAGGGAGGTAGTGTAGGTGGTGAGCAGTGGGCAATTCTGAATATATGGTGAAGGCAGAGTCTACAAGATTTGCTGGTGGATTAATTGTGGAGTGTGTGTGTATGTATGTGTGTGTGTGTGTGAGAGAGAGAGAGATACAGACAGAGAATGTGTCATGAATGATACCAAATCTTTCTTAAACATCAGGCCTTAACTGTTATCAGTGATAAGTATTTACCCCATATCTTAAAAACAAGCATGCCATTGTAGACCTGAAACTAATACAAAATAACATTGAATGTAAATGGTAATTAAAAATATACAAATTTAAAGAAAAACAAGTATGCCAGTTTGTGGTTACATTAAGGGTGAGAATCTGCTCTTTACATGTAACTAAATCTATTTTACAGTTACACTTTTATTTTTAGTTTGACTTTTTAATTTTTTTATGTTTTTATATATTTTTGATTATGCTATTACAATTGTTCTGATTTTCCCCCATTCGCCTCCCCTCCACACAGCACCCTCCTCCCCTCCACTCCACACAGCACCCCCCACTCCCTCAGGCAATCCCCACACCATTGTTCGTGTCCATGGGTCATGTGTGTGAGTTCTTCGGCTACTTCATTTCCTAGGTTGTACTTTACATCCCCATGGCCATTCCATAACCACCTGTTTGTACTTCTTAATCCCCTCACCTCTTCACCCATTCCCATGTACCCCTTCCCATATGGCAACCATCAAAACGCTCTCGGTATCCATGATTCTGTCTCTGTTCTTCAGGTTTGCTTAATTTGTTTTTTAGATTCAATTGTTGATAGATATGTATTTTTTTGCCATTTTATCTTTCATAGTTTTGATCTTTTTCTTAAGTAAGTCCCTTTAACTTTTCATATAATAATGGTTTGGTGATGAAGAATTCCTTTAGTTTTTTCTTGTCTGGGAAACTCTTTATCTGCCCTTCGATTCTAAATGATAGCTTTGCTGGGTAGAGTAATCTTGGCTGTAGGTCCCTGCTTTTTGTGACTTTGAATATTTCTTGCCAGTCCCTTCTTGCGTGTAAAGTTTCTTTTGAGGAATCAGCTGATAGTCTTATGGGAACTCCCCTGTAGATAACTAACTGCTTTTCTCTTGCTGCTTTTAAGATTCTTCCTTTATCTTTAATCTTTGGCATTTTAATTATGATGTGTCTTGGAGTGGGCCTCTTTGCATCCATCTTGCTTGGGACTCTAAGTGGTTCCTTGACTCGTATGTCTATTTCCTTCACCAAATGAAGGAAGTTTTCTGTCATCTTTTTTCAAACAGATTTCCAATTTTTTGCTTTTTTTCTTCTCTTTCTGGCAGCCTTATGATGTGAATGTTGGAACATTTAAAGTTGTCCCAGAGGCTGCTTATACTATCCTAATTTCTTTTGGATTCTTTTTCTTCTTATTGTTCTGATTGGTTGCTTTTTGCTTCCTTGAAAGAAAGCAAATGCATGTTCCATCATATCAAATCACATATCAAATCCATGATATGATGTTCCATATCACTGATTTGATTCTTGGCTTCATCTACTCTACTGTCGTTTTCCTATAAATTGTTCTTTGTTTCAATTAGTGTATCCTTCATTTCTGACTGGTTTTCTCTTATGCTGTTGAGGTTCTCACTAAGATCCTTGAGTATCCTTATAGCCAGTGTTTTGAACTCCGCATCTGATAGAGTGCTTATCTCCATTTTGTTTAGTTCTTTTTCTGGAGCCTTGATCTGTTCTTTCATTTGGGCCATGTTTCTTTGTCTATTCAGTTTGGCTGCCTCCCTGTGTTTGTTTATATGTATTAGGTAAAGCTGCTTTGACTCCGTGTCTTGGCTGAGTCTAGGTAGCATGGCCTAATGTAGTAGGTGCCCTGTAGGGTCCAGTGGCACAGCCTCCCCTATCACCCAAGCTGGGTACTCCAAGTGTGCCCATGGTGTAGAATATACCCTCCTCTTTTAGTTGAACTTTGGTTGCTGTTGGCAGATCAATGAAGGGATTTACCCAGGCCAGTCAGCTGTAAGGACTGGCTGTGACCACGGACACCGACCTCCACCCTCCATGGAGGATCAGATGTGCAGGGGAAGGGTGGTGGTGCTCTGACGTGGTCTGTAGCTGTCCACTGGTTGCACTAACCCTGGGGTTTCCCGGTCGGTGCAAGCCAAGGTCAACCCCACCAGTGTTTTTCCCAGGGTCACCCTGCCTGAGATATAAAACAATCTGAGATGGCTGCTACTTGTGCTGGGCTTGGAGATTCCCAGGCAAAGCCAAGCTGTGGATCTAGGCTGGCTGCTGCTAGTGCTGGGCCTGAGGCTCACTGAGGCCAGCTGTTGCTTCTTTGATATGATTTAGGACATCGTGAACAGGAGCCAAGACCAGACATACATATGGAAAAGCAGCTTGGGTGGGCCCTTAAGTCGTGTGGGGCAGAGTTTCTGGGGATCTCCAAGGCAGGTCAAACAGTGTTAGCCAGGTTGATGGAGTCTCAGATGTAGCACCAGCTTGCTGGCTCTGTGGGGGAAGGATTTAGAAAAGGGACAATGGCCTCTGCCTGCCTTGATACCAGGCACTCCAGTTTCTCCCTGTATACTACTGGGGTGCCCTTCAAGCTGTCACCCCAGTGCTGGAGCTTGGAGGGAGTGAGTCTGAGTAGGTGAGTCCATGTGTGGATTCTTTAAGGGGAACTGCTTGGGCCTCAAGAAGTTTCTTCCACTGACTCAATCCCTGCTGGTTTTTGCAGCCAGAAGTTGTGGGGACTTATCTTCCTGGAACCCTGGGCTGAGGGTCCTGTTGTGGGGCTGGGACTCCTTGCTCCTGAGATATTCCCACTGAATTTTTATCCACCACAAGTGAGTGAGGGACCAGCCCATTCTGTGTCTGCACGCCTCCTACCAGTCTGGAATGATGTAGTTTCTTTAATTCTGTAGTTGTCAGATTTCCATTCAACTTGATTTCTGATGGTTCTGAGTGATGGCTGTTCTATATTTTAGTTGTAATTTTGAAGTGGTTGTGTAAAGAGGCGATCCAGGTCTGCCTACACCACCATCATGACTGAAAGTACATTTTTTAAAACCATTTTACAGATACACATGGACAATACTAAGCTAAATTATCACCAGATGGCACTATAGTTTTAGTTCATTGAAGGTTTCAATTCTCAATGGGAACTCAGTATCTTTCATAGCAAACTGATCTCAAAGAGCCAGCAATTAGCATTTTTAGGCATGACTTAGGAACCTGTGTTTAGAAGTGTGCCTCGTGACTAACTAGAAATTGTTAACCTCAAATAGTAGATAAGAAACCAATAAAAGGAAACATACAAAAATCACACAGACATGGTGCTACAGATTTGTACCTAAATTATGTAAGACTGGAGAAATAATACAACATTTTGGATTTAAAATGCAGCACAATTTGCCCTGGCTGGTGTGGCTCAGTGGGTTGAGCACTGGTCTGCAAACCAAAAGGTTGCCAGTTCAATTCCCAGTCAGGGAATATGACTGGGTTGTGGGCCAGGTCCCCAGCTGAGGGTGAGCAAGAGAAAACTGATCAATGTTTCTCTTGCATGACCATGTTTCTCTTCCTCTCTTTCTCCCTCCCTTCCCCTCTAAACAAATAAATGAAGTCTTTTAAAAATTAAATAAAATGAGACACAATTTGAATAAAAGATGGATGGATGGCAAAGGAATCCATGGAAAAATGCTCTAAAGTTGTCAGTCATTGGGGAAATGCATATTAAAACCAGATGAGATATCTGAGGTACAGTTTCGTACCTACTAAGATGGCTACAATCAAAAAGACCAACAACATAAGCGTTGGTGAGGATGTGGAGGAACTGGAATTCAGTTACACTGATGGAAGTATGTAAAACGACAACCATTTTGGGAAAGGTCTGTAGTTGCCGTGGGGTAGATCGGACCTGCCGGAACCCGGGGTTGACCGTAACCAATGCGTGTATAAATCTCACACTAAGACACGCGGGGAGGGGGGGAAGAAATCCGGCGGCCACGGGTCTCCTCCACCATCGCCCATCTTGGGGAGAAAAGACCTCGTGGGTTGCCCAGCCGGGGGTTTTATTAGAGGCATTAAGACACATTTACATTGGATTGATTATTCATGGGATTAAGCAGAACAGGTAGGATTACTCATAACAAAGCATTGGGATGTTGATTCAGATCTGGTGGCAGATACGACCAGGTGAAAGCAATATTCAGAGATCAGCAAGCCAGAATTTTTTAAGATACACCTTTGCCAAATTCCTATTAGAGAATTCCCATCCCACAGACATGATCCACACTTGCTCACACAGGAATCACACGGAGCTGTGCTCAAAACGTGTAAATTCTCAGGACTGCGTGTTTACACACGTGTGGAAATCACTGCCACATGTAGTCGATTGCATGACCATACAATCTTGCCACTTGACTCCTAAGTATTTACCTGATGGAAACTAAGGCAGAGGTCCCTACAAAGACTGGAACACGAGTGTCTATACCAGCTTTAGCTGTAATAGCTTTATACGTAACAACAACAACAACAGAACCCAGAAAAACCCGAACACCCATCAATGGGTAAATGGATAAACAATTTTATATATACATATAATGGAACACTACTCAGCAATGAAAAGGAATGAGCTATTGATGCACAAAACTGCATGGATGAATCTCAAAATAACCATGCTGACTGAAAGAAAAGACAAAAAGTGTACATGCGATATGATTGCATTTGTATAAAAATCTATAAAATGCAAACTCGTCTATAGTGAGAGAAAGCAGATCAGTGGCTGCTTGTGCGTGGGGGACCCGGGGAAAGACAGAGGGGAGGGCAACATGGCATCCTAACTATGTCCTCTGCCTCGATACTGGTGATGGTTTCGTGAGTGTACACACATATCAAAACATTAAATTACACACTTTAAACTTGGGAAGTTTCTGGTGTGTCCATTATAACTCAATAAAGCTGTTAACATTTTAAAATGAGACACTGATATGTGGTCTTTGTTAATTTACTCATTTATCTGCTTTTTCTTTCATTGAACAGAATTTGAGTGTCCAACTATGCCAGAACATAAAGGAGAAATTAGATGGTCTGTCTGTAAGTCCAGGCCAGGAGCCAGCAATGACAGGCAGTTCTGCATGACATCCTTGACGGTACCCGTAGGAAGCTAAGAACATGTCAAGATCAGTGTGTGTTGGAGAAGGCTTTTCAGAGGACCTTCAGCCTGAGGTGCATTCTGAAGGATAAGGAGGTGGTTAGGGACAGTGAGGAGGGTGGTGTGTGTCGTGTTGGTGGCACCTTAAGCAAGGCTTAGGGGGAGAGAGCGGGTCCTGGCACGGAAAGCAAATTGAAGAGGAGAAGAGGAGGGTGTAGAAACAAGGCAGGATAGATTAGTAGGCACTGATCAATAAGAGCCTGGGAAACCGAGACCAGGAATTTGGCTTTGATAGCAAAGGCCTGGGAGCCAGGGGGGATTTTAAGCAAGGGAGAACATGATCAGACAGCATGGTGAGCAAGACACAGGTAGGCTGAGAAAACGAAACTGACATATTGCCCTTAGGTTGTCTATTGTTATGGCAAAGCAAGCCTATTTAGTCAGTCTGTAATTCCTGCTAATAGCTTCTCCTGAATCATTTTCAGAGGTGTCCAGTTCTTTCCATCCTGCTGCAATTGCCTCAGTTCTGATCCTCATTATTGCTTGGATTGTCACAATATCCTTGAACTTGTGGTCTCCTGTCTTCCGTCCTGCCTCTCTCTAAACTATTTGCTGCCTGCGGCTTAAATATTTTTCTCAAACTCAGGTCTGATCCTCTTAACAGAGAACCTGATCTTCAGCCTCCAGTCTTTCCCCTTAACCAACACTATCTCTGTATTTCTGATAATAATAATCAAAGTAATAGTGTACTTTCCAAGCATTTACTATATGCCATTAACTTGTGCTAAGTACTTTACTTTTGTCTTATTAAATTCTCTAATACATTATCATTATTATCAACACTTTACAGATGAGAAAACTGGCTTTGTAGGGGAGGAAAAAGTATCCTCTATCCTCATATGTTCAGTATCTGGGGCACGTGAATTACACTGATGAAAGACAGATCAATGAGGGAAAAACCAGAATTTACACATGCAACACGCATACATGTGGGAGAATTCAGTGATGAGTAACTCAAAGGGGTGGTTAGAATTTGGGGCTTATACACCTAACTTAGTAGGTAATGGGGAAGGGGAGAAGGGCACGTATGGCTTTTTGGAAAGATAAATGAAGAAAAAGACAAATTCTTCCTCAGGAGAATAGATGGGAGATAGTCTGGTGAAGATGTCTGTTTGGCTGTGGTGCCTACTTTTCCAGTGAAGAAGGGAAGAGTTGCTCCTGGAAAAGAGGATTATGACAATTGGGTTCATTTGGGAGGCCCTGCTTTAGGCAGATAAGGGATTTCCAGAACTCAACTGCCTTAGGGTCAAAAGAATTCTTATGGCCAAGTAGGAAGGTTTAATAATGTACCTGAGGTCATACAGCTAATAAAAAATTTTAAAAACACCTGGCTGGTGTAGCTCAGTGGACTGAGCATGGGCTGCGAACCAAAGGGTCATTGGTTCGATTTCCGATCAGGACACATGTCCCCAGTAAGGGACACGTGAGTGGCAACCACACATTGATATTTTTCTCCCTCTCTTTTTCCTTCCCTTCCCTTCCCTCTAAAAATAAATGAAAAATTTTTAAAAATTAAATAAAAAACATTTAAAGACAAATTGAGTATGAAATAAAATTTTTTGACTTGCATTTGCAAGAAAGATCTGTTTTCAGAGAACTAGCTCTCTGAACAAAAATATAGGCTGATAGTTAAAAGCAAAAATCATGTGGGGGAGGAGCTTTCCACTCAAGGTTCTTCATGAGACAGATAAGCAAAAGAAAATAACAATTTTTTTTTTTAAGATTGTATTTCCTTATTTTTAGAGAGGGGAAGGGAGGGAGAAAGAGAGGGAGAGAAACATCAATGTGTGGTTGCCTCTCATGTGGCCCCCACTGGGGACCTGGCCCACAACTGAGGCATGTGCCCTGACCAGGAATCGAACCAGTGACCCTTTTATTCACAGCCCACACTCAATCCACTGAGCTATGCCAGCCAGGGCAAAACAAAATAACAATTTAATACATACGTACAAATGGGAACTTCACATATATAACAGAGTCATATATAACTTCGCATGTGTAACAGACTTGGGTCTCTACCCAGCATGCACGGGAGGTTTGGAGACAAAGGAAACATGCGTGTGTAAGACACGTGAGCTGCGATGAGGTCAGGGGCCTTGGGGCTTCAAAACGTCTCGCAGGATAAGAACAGCAGAACTTTAGTAAATAGAAGTTTGCCTACCCTGTAGATAGATCAAAAGAAGTTATCTCTGTGAATCCCTTATGGACAAGGCCTCTAATTCCAATTCTTCTAGGTAGTTAAGAAGTTTCTCTTGAGCCTGTGGCTAAAGTACCTGTAGCTCAAAACAATCTGCATACCACAGAGGCACACCTCCAGTAATTCATTCTGGGCCACCAAAATACAAGGTCAGAGACGGTTCAAATTATTATCAGATGGTAAGTCTGCTTGGTTGCATTTAGGTCAATTTTGATAAAAAACAATTAAAAATTTCTTTCAATTAAAAAACAGCAACATTTAACACCAAACAATACCAGAAAACGGAGGTGTCTGCTTTTCCAGCTTATCTGGGACTATAGGAATGGAAGGCCTTTTCTGAAGTATAAGAATGTAAATTTCAGAAAAGACCATTTGAGCTGCAGCGTAAAGAGTGGGCTAGAAGAAGGCAGGATTGGAGAGAGAGCCCAGTTAGAGGAACTCAGGCAAGCTCCCACTAGGCAGAAATAAGGCAATGGCTGCCGCGGCGGTGGTGGTGGTGAGGTGTTGAAAGAAGTGAATCAAAGCTAAAATCCAAAACTAGGAAGGGAAGGAAAGCATCTAGCAATCTCTTTAGCCTAGTTCCAAGTTTTGGATTAGGTGTCTTTACATTATTAAATTCATCTTCAGTGATGATCATCAAAATTTTTACTGGGAACCCTCTTTTGTAGAAATGTTAGACCTGCCTCTTCTCTCTGGCTTCCTGGGCACTGATGATTGGGATGTTCTTGCCATTTACTGTGGTACAACACAATCTGGTTAAAAACAATTGTTAGACAAATTGATCTTGGACATGTATTAGTTTATTGTTTGCAAGGGAATTGGTGAGTGTATGGAATTGAGGAGTTGTAGCTGAGAAAACAAAGATTTACATAAGCAGTTAATAAATAAAGCAGGTAGTACATTAATGACTACAGTTTTATTCATGGGGGTAGAAACACCATACTGGTAATTATAGAGGAAATGGAGAGCAGAAGACTACGAAATGCCAGGTGTGTAGCCTATCGGAAATAAACTTGCTACATTCGTCTAAGACGCCAATGATGGGGATGCACCTTGCACTGTTCGTAGGAATAACAGTTTCATTCCTGTTTATCAGGTTCCAGTTTACAGAAGCAGCAGAAACCCCATCTCTGAAGAAGGCAGAAGCCGGGAACCCAAGCAGCAAGCTTTAGTTTTGAACAGGCAGCTGCCAAACTACCATGTTAGAAGTAAAAACATGGTTTTCCTGGTTCTTGGTTTGAGACAATTTTTCCCCCCTTTGGCACACGTGGAGCAGGTTTTAACTGTGGTCAGGTGAGATGGTGAGTTAATTTTGGAATTATGTTGAGGGGCCAGTGGGATATCTGAGTCTGGTTGGAAGATGGACATCTGGGTCCAGAGCTTGACTGACTTAAGTTGCAAAAAGATTTAGATTGTACATTTATTAGCATTAATTATAAAAGGGAGCCTTACATTATGATGTAGTTGCAGTTCAATGTAAGCATCATAAAGAATGCATACTCTATGTTGCAAACCACTCTATGCCCAGTATGTAGAAGTGTGATTGGCACCAAATGTTATAAATGGTTTAATAATGAATATTTTAGAAATCGGAACTTGACGTCTCCTTACAAAGCGAGGTTAGGGCGCCCTCTGGTTTCGTCCCTCCCTGCCCCTTTAAGAAAACGCTGGAAAGGCTAGAGAAAGCGCTGCTGGGAAGGAGGGCGGAGCCTGCTGCCCGCGGTCCAGCCGCTGCCCGTTCTGCCCCGCACCAGCCTCTGGCTTGGGAAGCCGGACCCACGCATAGTTGTAAAAAAAAAAAAAAAGCGCGAAAAAACGCGCAAGAGCGAGTGACAGACCCTGTGCTTTAGCTTCCCAGGGCGGTGTTAGCAAAGCCAGGTAAGGCGAAAAGGACCTGTCCCTGTCCCTTTAAGATCGATTCCTGTCCTCCTTGGAGGGAAATACCGGGTCACAAAACATTTTTGGGACTTACCCACTTTATCCCGTCTTATTTCCTGATCAGTTAATAACTCTACTAAGTGTCCTGCACATAAGCACATATTCAAAACCGATTGGCGCTGGGTGGGCGGGGCAGACGTCAGTCTGGAGGACAGGGTGTCCAAAACCAAGATCACCTAACAAGTAGACCAATGGGATGGCAGGCCGTCAGAGACCCTGGCTATTCCCAGGGCAAGAACATGTGATAAGTAATGCCCACCGAGGTGGCCTCACAGGCATCGTGTCCTGCCCAGATGTTTGTTTGTTTGAAGAGCGTGGGGGGGGGGGGGGGGGGGGGGGGGGGGGGGGGGGGGGGGGGGGGGGGGGGGGGGGGGGGGGGGGGGGGGGGGGGGGGGGGGAGACAGGGACAGAAACGTGATATGATCGGTTGCCTCTCCGACCCGCCAGGGTTTAGCAGCAGTCTCCACTTGGCCTGTTGCCCGACAGTCAGCCTGCATCACTTCCCTGACATCACCAGCCTACCTCTGGGTAGGCATTGAGTTGTGGACCCCTACTCTAAATACTTAGGTGGGGCAGTCTTAATACTTAATAAGACTTATTAATTACTCAATAAGACTGTTTAAAAACAGTCACGCAGAACAGACCAGAGGTCCCAAACAAGTGTGTGTATAATTTGTGTTTCAACTGCTGTTCCTCATTCCTACTTTTTCTTTTCAAGGTTTTTCTCTTAGAACAAGTCTTTTCAACCCAGGCTTGGTAAAGATGATTCATCACATGTATTTATAGAAGGACATTTGGGAGTTGATAGTCTTTTATTACAATGAAATCCGCAAAGTTTTTTTTTTTTTTTTTTTTTAAGAGAAAGACCTGAATCTTGTTTACATAGATGTTTTATGCTATGACAATCATTATTGAAATGGAGTGTGGTCAGTGTAATCTGCATACCTCCGCCTACAGAAAATTATGGTCTGTTAGCAGGCAAGAACTGTTTGCCTGTTAATCACTCTATCCCAGCACTAGAATCTAAGCTTCCTAGACTTATTTTGTTCACAGTTGCCAAGCACTGTGCCTGCTTAAAGGTAAGTGATTAAATGAATAGAAGAACTTTAAAGGTATACCTTATCTTACATAACAAGCATTGTTTCTGAAGATTTCTCTCAAAATCAAACACTCGTATATTTGTTGTTTGAAATTATTATAAAAGGATTCTGTTGTGAAAAGGCATGCTTTTAAAAGATTGGATTTTCCTAAATGGACGCACCAATGCTTTGATCTAAAATGAACTTGTTCTTGTGGATCATCTGCTACAGAGCTAATGCTGTAATATTTTCTTACTATGTAATAGGATTTAGAAGTATTGTAAGCCTTGGAATTTTCAGCATTGTTTCTGTTTTTAGAGATTTAGAGATTCCAGTTGACATCACGTACTTTGCCCATAAGGAACGGCTCTTATCAACAGCAGTGACAGAACCTGTGTTTTGGAAAAGGACCGATGGCTTTGAGCCCAGGGTGGAGAGCATATACACTGTTTCCAGGGACCCACTGTGGTGTCCTTCTGAAGGCCCTGAGAAGCAGTGGTCTTTCCTCATTTCCCTGGGGCCACTGCCCCTGGAGAGGCACGGGAAGCTCTTTGGACCCTGAGATGAAAGCATTCCTGGAGGAGAACACCGAAGTCACCAGCAGTGGCAGCCTCACCCCCGAAATCCGGTTGCGGCTTTTGACCCCCAGATGCAAGTTCTGGTGGGAAAGAGCTGACCTGTGGCCCCACAGCGATCCCTACTGGGCCATCTACTGGCCAGGAGGCCAAGCCCTATCTAGGTACTGCCCTAACTGAAATGGGAACCTTTAAGGATAGTACCTCTCTCTTTTCAGCACCTTCCAACTCTGCATTCTCTCTGCCCCTCACAAAGAAACAGAGAAAAACCCACCATTCCTCTTGTTTTCTCCATTTAGAGCAGTTTAAGCATTTTTTTTTTATTTTGGTTTGTTTTGTTACATAGTTTTACTCCAAGTTTATCAAGGTATTTATCCAGATACAGACCTTTCCCCAAGAGAGATTCTAGGGTCAGCTGTCAAGGCCGGAGAGAGCTGTAAATATGCAGATCTTACACTGTTCTCAGTTTGTGGTTCACAATGTATGGCCAGTGCAGAGCTCCCAGATGGAACCTACAGTCCTGGTCCCCCAGCCCTCAGCTCTCCTGGTTTAATCCTGTAAACGTTGCTCCTTAAGCCTCACATCCCTTCCATCATTGCCTCTTCCCAGTTTCCCAAAGAACAACAGATGTGAGTGAGTGAATGGGCTCAAGGGAATTCTCTTCTCTATGGCTTATTGACAGCTCAGGTGAACTCACAACTGGAATCTGCATTTTTAAGCTCCCTCCCTCCAGCTTTCCACACTGCAGAGGTCTTTAGGACATTTTCTCACACATTCACACTATGCTTTTTATTGAAACCCAGCTGCTTGAAACAAAGGCAGAAACTCAGCTTTCAATGCCTTTGCTCTTAGATGGTAAATTGATTTCCTCTGTTTATGCCTTGAGGTTACAGAGCTGTGAAACAAAAAGGATAAGGACTTCTCTTTCACAGGAGTTAATGCTGCATATAGTTTAAAAATTTTAAAATACGTTTATTGATTTGAGAGAGAGAAACATTGATTAGTTGCCTCCCAGATATACTCTGACCAGGGATCAAACCTGCAACCTTTTGGTGTAGAGGACGATGTTCCAATCAACTGAGCCACACTGGCCAGGGCTGTATAGTTTTACATACAAAATAAATGCAAACATAGAACTTTTTGGAGAATACTGAGGACTGGGAAGCTTTTCAGGTGGTATCAAACAGTATCAATTTTCTGACTGTCATGTTGCCAAATTTTCAAGCTTTACTGCTCACATATTTAAAAAGTACTGACATTTTAAGTGACTGTCTTCCATCAAAGTTACTGTTTATCAACTCCAAATAGACAAACAAATTTCTTAAGAGACTGCCTGAATCAGGGAATACAAACCGGTGACTCACAAATGTATGTTGTTTGGCTTTTACTTATTGTGATGAAGAAAAAAAGTTGCAGCTTAGGCATTTTACAATGTGATAACCCTGCTTAAACTCTGAGTCTGGGCATTTTTATAAGGACAGGAGTTTAGGAGGCCTGCTCTAAGTTCCTGCTTTGCCTTTCCCAGGGTACCCTTTAAAATAACCACTTAAGAGTTAAGCCCTTGAAGAATTAGTGACCTCTGCCCCAAGTCACCTGGGACAGAGGACTGCCTTTCCCCCAGCTCATTGTGCCTCCTTGCTGCTGGGATCTGGAAGTAATAAATCTTGTGATTCTATTTCCTTTGTGGGTGTTTTGAAACTGTGCCTTCAATCAAAATGCCCTCATGGTTTTCACCTTCCTGAAGTGGAAGCTTGCATGCAGAGGGAGCTAGCTACCTGCTGTTCTCATGCGGGTGGCTTGTGCGCTTTCATCTAGCAGGCTCCCACCTGCACGTTCTTAGTCAACACACCAGCTCCCATGTCTCAGCACACTTTAAAACTTAAAACAAAAATCAGCTGCCAACAAAAATATGCATTGATTTGAGAAGCAGGAATACTCTCTGATAACATGGGATTTCTGTGTGGCAACAATTAGCAGAAGAGGGGTAGCAGCTGTCCCATTAGACGTGGCATGTACACCATTACTTTGCTATCGGCCTGCTATTCTTTATTGTTCCAATACTAAGATCAAGTCAGTTGAAATTCATTATTTCAGTGTTTCCCCACTCATCTTCACTTGTTTGGTAACTACTTAGCCGTGGTCTAAATTCTTTGGTTGAACTGGACTTTGAGAGCACCTTACTAGAGAGGTCACTATAAGACAATTCAAGCAGTCGGTAAAACCACTATGATGAATAATCGAAAGGCGGTGGTGGGCCCTGGCTCGGTGGGTCAGGTGGTTGGAGCGTCGTCCTGTACACCGAAAAGGTTGTGGGTTCCATCTCCGGTCAGGGCACATACCCAGGTTGCAGGTTTGATCCCAGGTTGGGGTGCATATGGGAGGCAGCAGATCGATGCTTCTCTATTACATCAGTGTTTCTCCTTCTTTTTCCTTTCCTCTCTCCCTAAAATCAATAAATATATATCCTTGGGTGAGGATTAAAAGAAAAAAAAAAGGGAGGTGGTGGTTTTTGGATATGGTGTACCGAGTCCCAATTATAGTAGTATTTCATCCATCTGTATTCTTGGTTCTTAGAAGTTTCTGGATCATAGTAAGTGCTCAATACTTTTATTTTTTTTTGTTTTATTTTTTTAAATTATTTTATTGTTGTTCACTTACAGTTGTCTGCATTTACCCCCACCCCCCACCCCAGGCAAACCCACCTCCCTCCCTTGCTTCCACCCTCCCCCTTGGTTTTGTCCATGTGTCCTTTATAGCAGTTCCTGAATACCCTTGTCCCCATTCTCCCCTCTGGTTACTGCCAGATTGTTCTAAATTTCAATGTCTCTGGTTGTAATTTGTTTCTCTGGTTGTATTTTGCTTGCTTACCTCACAAGTGTCTTGGCTGTGGCTGATCTGAGTTCCCCAGGAGCTGATCTGGCCTCGGTGCCTTCTCTCATGAGTCCTTATATAAACCCCCTTAACATTTCATATAGTAAAGGCTGCGTGATGATGTACTCCTTGAACTTGACCTTATCTGAGAAGCACTTTATCTGCCCTTCCATTCTAAATGAAAGTTTTTCTGGATAGATTATTCTTGGTTGTAGGTCCTTGCTTTTCATGATTTGAAATATTTCTCTCCAGCCCCTTCTTGCTTAGAAGGTCTCCTTTGAGAAATCCGCTGACAGTCTTATGGGAATTCCTTTGTAGGTAACTGTCTCTTTTTCTCTTGCTGCTTGTAAGATTCTTTCCTTATTCTTGACCTTGGGTAATGTAATTATGATGTGCCTTGGTGTGTTCCTCTTTGGTTCCCGCTTCTTTGGGGTTCTCTGAGCTTCTTGGATTTCCAGGAAGCCTATTTCCTTTGCCAGATTTGGGAAGTTCTTGTTCACTATCTGTTCAAAAATACGTTCAATTTCTTGGTGTTCCTCTTGTCCTTCTGGCAGCCCTATGATCCGGATGTTGGGTCGTTTACAAATGTCTCTGAGGTTCCTGAGTCCCTCCTCATTTTTTTGAATTCTTGTTTCTTCCTTCTGGTCTACACTATTGGTTTGAGTCCCAGCTTCCTTTTTT